>CAUZXS010003160.1:72500-175000 GCA_963585895.1 Sepioteuthis lessoniana
TCTTTCTTTCTTTTGTGCTCACTTTCTTTCTTTCTTTCTTTCTTTCTTTCTTTCTTTCTTTCTTTCTTTCTAACAATTTCTTTCTTTCTTTCTTTCTTTCTTTCTTTCTTTCTTTTGAGCTCACTTTCTTTCTTTCTTTCTTTCTTTCTTTCTTTCTTTCTTTCTTTTGTCCTCACTTTCTTTCTTTCTTTCTTTCTTTCTTTCTTTCTTTCTTTCTTTCTTTCTTTCTTTCTTTTGGGCTCACTTTCTTTCTTTCTAGCAATTTCTTTCTTTCTTTCTAGCAATTTCTTTCTTCTATGTTCCCTCGGTACTCATTTGCCATCATCTCTGGGGCTTTATACCAGAAAACAATAATTGTTATATTCCCCACAAAATAATTGCTCGCTTATTGACCACTTAGCGAGAAAACATATCGGCTGCAAAGCCATCATTACAAAAAATAACTTTTGCTTAACATAGGTGTGCATTGTAATTTTCTATTCCGTGGCTATGAATTAGTAACGAATAATGATATATAAAATATATACGTATGTTAAAAATAAGTACTAGAATAAAGATGAAAGCTTAACTTTTCTAGTTTTATATAACGCTTGCCAAACCAGTGGTATGACGAAAAAAGGCTTCCTCGAAGAAAGAAGTATTCAAAGGAAACGACAAAAAAATGGTGAATCTATTTTTAGAAGTGTGGGAAATGTGTTGACAAACATAGAAAATGCAGAAATTCTTGACAAATAAAAAACTGATAAGTCTGTTTTAATTGTTAGAACTTGTAACTATAAGTTGAAGCTTTATTACAGTACTGAAATATGATTAATAAATACAGTATCTTTGTTAAAGTGTACATACTCGTGAAAGAGATAAAAAAAAAAGTTATCGCAGCCCTTATTTTGCCAAAATCATGGACAAATGAGTTTCTGTATTGAAAACTATCACATATAAACATGTACTGTATATTTGTGTACACGCAAAAGAATATAATATAATATAATATAATATGATATAATATATATATATATATATATATATATATATATATATATATATATATATATATATATATATATAGTGCGTTAAATAAATATATACACAGTTCAGGCAAAGAAAAGTTTGAGTAAATATTTAAATACTATATTATATTTGATACAGCCTTTTCTTTTTCTGAAGTATACATAGATAATTTACCTGAATCTCTCTCTCTCTCTCTCTCTCTCTATCTATCTATCTATCTCTCTATCTCTCTCTCTCTCTATATATATATATATATATATATATATATACATATATATATATACATAAGCAAGTTATTCGGAGGATGAGTTTATTTATAGTTAAATAACCTGCCAAAATTAAACGTTGTGCTTTTTATATTAATCCATCATCAGAGCAATGTCAATATACATTTTTGTATCTTTTGAATTATATTCAATTTTAGAATAAAACAAAAAAGTGATCAAAAGTTTCAGCATTAGTCACGTTCGGTTTCCACTCTATATAATTAGTGTTCGAAATTTATTTGCTATAGATTTTAAGAATTTTAACAATCCAAAAACTTCTTAGAACTGAAAAAAATTTGGGGAATTTTGAAAAATCCCCAAGATTTCCAAAACTTTTAAAAAGTTTCATAAGGAGTTTTTTTAAAATGTTATTTGTAATTTAGGAAGAATTATGGTTTGAGGAACTTTCAAAAGCATTAAAGAGTGAGTATAAATATAAATAATTAGTTAAATCTAACTATTTTAATGAGGGATCTGGTAATCTTTTAGCACTAATTTGACTATGTAAGGGAAAAGTTTAAAAAATACAAAAAACGGGTCTTTGTTTGATAGTATTATAATTATGAATAATTCAACAATCTTTCTATGTTGTTTGTTCTGTGTAAGAACAACCATTTTGGAATCTTAAGAGTAATAGTTGAGATTAGTTTCTAAATTGTGTTTTGTTGAGGCACTTTTTTCATTGCCCGTTTTCATGCCTCCCTTAAATTCATGAATTCCTTTTTTGATTTAACAAGAAATTTCATCCCCAGTTTTCTATTTCTATTCTATTCTAAGCTATGGACAGAGTAAAGACTCCAGGAACTTATTTTATTAATTTTTTAGGGTGTACTTATAATGAGAGACTCTCGTTCTCTCTCTCTCTCTCTCTGTCTCTGTCTCTGTCTCTCTTTCTCTCTCTCTCTATATATATATATATGTCTGTTAGTCTCTCTGTGTTTCTTTATATATATATATATATATATATATATATATATATATATATATATATATATAAAGAATTTAAGGGTTTCTCGTGAAGCTTTCATCAGTATTATTTATTATCAAACTCATCATTAGAACTTCGTCAGCAAAAATGAAATGGCAACACCTCTGTAACCAAACATAAAGTTGATATATATATTCAAGCATGTTTGATTAAATAATAAAGACACATTTTGTCTATATAATTTTATTAAGATTCTTTCAAGTTTCCTAATAAATGTCTTGTTTTCAGGTTGGAATTGGTGGATGAATTTACAAAAAGAGTACCCAGTGCTGCAGGAACAAAACCAAGTCAAAACTAAACCCTATTTACGTGACCTTCTAAAAGCTGAAGCTATTAAAAATAGATCCAACAATAAACGCAAGAATTCCACCCTTTTAACCCGTCAACTAAAAAATGCTGCCGAACAATAACATAAACATCCGGACATCACTAAAAAGGCAGATAAAACTAATACTCATATCGTACTAAATAAATCTGATTACCATTCTAAACTACAGACCATTCTCAACGAGAAAAACAAATTTACAAAACTGATTCATAATCCAACTAACCAACTCAAGTCTAAAATTAACAATCTCATTAATATTAATAATGCTGACCTTCACAATATAAGATAATAAAAAATAATTTGTGATTATAAACCTGGATATATATAACTGTTAAGATACATAAACCTGGCTATCCACTTCGACTAATCATTTTTCAGGTAACGACACCGATATACCAACTTACAAAAACTATTAACAATCTAATTCATGGAGGTGCCTGTGGTGTAATGGTTATCGTCGTAGGATATGGACACGGCGACACGAGTTCAAATCCTGGACAAGACTGATTGTATTTCACATAGCACTTTTCCCTTGGGAAAGGTTTGAATCCAATTATTTCCAATCTAGCTATGGGTAAATAGTAGGACAGACTGGTTCTTCAGCCTTGGTGTGGCAACTAGTCTAGGAGAAGGAAAACTCTGAATTCAAACCTGTTAAACTCTGCTTAAAAATTGATCTTGTGTCATATCCTACCCGAGCAGAGTGGTTGGTAAATAGGATTAACAATCTAATTATACTATGCCTTTCCCATAATTATAGCATTAAATCTACAAAAGAACTTATCGAAATCCTTAAAACCCATAAACCAAACAAAGGAATGATATCCCCTCTAGACGTGAAAAATTTATTCACAAATTCTAGAAACAATGAATATAATTATAAATAATATTTACCACCATCCAATGCTCCCTCCACTCAGAATCAACTCCAATACTTTACGAAAAATACTTTTACTCTGCACTACTGGTACCATTTTATGATCCCCATGGAAATATAATTATCCAAACGGATGGAATTGCAATGGGGTCTGTTTTGGGACCCATTTTCAGTAACTTTTACATGTCAGCCCTTAAAAAAATTTTTTTTTAATACCATCACTAAACCTAATATTTATTTAAGGTACGCTGACGACACTCCTTCTCACTAATAGCACTGATAAAATTAACACAATACAAGAAACCTTTCAAAATAATTCTGTTCTCAATTTCACACTGGAAATCAATATCAACAATAAAATCCCATTTCTTGGTGTACTAATAGACACAAGCAATATTGACCGATTTATATATATATAAACTAAATTCCGTGTTCAGACAAGAGACAGGACATTGTCTTAAAAAGAAAATGTGCTTCTTATCATTTGTTTTTTTTAAATTAATTACACTCTTATTCTGTAATTATCACATATTCAATCTTATTTAACATTATTGATCTTTTGATCAAATTAGGCAATTTGTATAAAAAATAAATTGCTCCAGTTGTAAAAATCCAATTGGTTTTTAGTCGTAACTCTTGAAATCTGTCTTGACAGTAAATTTCCAGTTCAAAGAGAAATATTAAAAAATGTTTGCCATAATTAGATAAGGGGAAATTTTGGGGTCTGGTTCGGTTTTACTTGATACGTCCTTGCTTAACACACAGCATTTTACGGTAAGCATCAAGGGTAATGGAGCAATCCAGGAAAAGGAGTAGCGCCCTCCCCTACAACTTTGTGTAGTAGCAATTGAAAAGGAAACCTTCGTTCGCCCTCGACTAGGGTCAGCGTTTTTTGTTGTTTTTTTCATACACATATAGACTGCAATCCATATTTGATGTTTTTCAACCTAAAATTAAACGTGTGCAGTCATCTGATCAGATAAAGAGTATAATGATATTTTTCGCCAAAATAAATTTATAAAGACAATTTAACCAGGTTTGAGTTTCTTCAAATTGCATTATATATATATATATATATATATATATATATATATATATATATATATATATATATATATATATATATATATATATATATATATATATATATTCACCCATGAACCATATATTCACCCGGAGTTAAATCCCCGATGAGTCAAAAAATGGTACTGGATACCTCCTTGTCAAACTCTCAACATTATAAGGTACAGATCAAGGGTAAAGTGGAGCAATTCAGGAAAAGGAGTGACGCCATCGCCTACACCTTGGTGTAGTTGCTATTAAAAAGGGAGCCTTCAGGTCGTTCACGACTGCAGTAGCCAACTTATTTTCATATATATATATATATATATATTGCTCAATGGGCCGGGAAACCGGAGTTCAGTCCTAGGACAAGTCATACGATAAACTCAAAAATACTCCTCGATACTTTTTTGCTTTACACTCAGCATTATAAGGTACAGATCAAGGGTAAAGTAGCAATGCAGAGAAAGGAGTGGTCCCTTCCCCTACACCTTGTTGATGTTCTGAATTTTTTTTACATAAATGTAAAAAATTTGTATTGTTTAGAATTGATTTACTGCAAAAATTATTTTAATCTTGCAAAAATATTTGTTTTGAGGCTATTCAAAATGGTACCAAATGAAACAAAGTGCTCCAGGCATGGACAAAGGTCAGTCCTCAAAGTTTTGGTTGCTACGAAGTACAAACCTTGTAAAATTTATTGAAGATTGGGTGATGTGTACGGAGAAGCATATTTTGATTTTAAAAAATGACACTTATAAATGGATTAAACATGGGTTTGCTACTTCAAGCCCGAATCGAAATGACAGTCCATGAAATAAAAACACCATGACTCTCCAGTAAAATAAGTTCTTTGCGGAGCGGTCGGTTAAGAAAATTTCGCTGGTAATCTTCAAGGATAAGAAAGGACCCATAATTTTTTGATTTCCTTGAAAAAGAAGCGACTGTATACAGAGCTTCCTCTTGCTAAACGTTTAGGCAAAATTTACCTCATTTATAGAATGACCATAGTATCTACCTGCCTGATATAGAAATGTTTTGGGTGAAATGTAATCCATGAGCTCATCTTCAGGTGTCCATCCAAGCAGCATCAGCCCTCTGGCCTTAAAGGAGCAAGGATCGGGTTTATTGCCTGATGCATTGGGCTCCCCTAAAAGAGTAATGCCAACTGATCTGAGCTATTTTTGGCACTGCTTTCAACCGAGCATTCGTGTATGTAAGAGACCCAGCTTAAAACTTGATTTTATGTCGTACCCTATATTTATCTAAGAAACAAGATATGGGTAACAAATTATATTTTAGATCGTTACCTTTATGTTAATTTTCTTAAACATATAAAAACTTGATATCACTCGATATGAGACAATGTTTTTACATCCTGATTTCTATATGATCATATTTGGCACCCCCCATTTATATATATATATATATATATATACTTATATTTTGATAATTTTTTATTATAAAATCACTACAGGGCGATGAAAACAACATAATCTTATCAGTAGACAAAGGCAACGCTACAGTTGTGATGGATAAGGTAGAATAGTAAAAAAAAAAATAAAAAAAAATTGACGAACTTAATTGGCCCTGGTAACTATTATAAAGTAAAAAAGGACCCAACCCAGAAGACAGAAAGGAAGCTGTCACAGTTCCAAAGTAAGAACAAAGATCTCATACCACGAATGAAATACAGACTGCGAACTCATTACAGCAAACTACCACACATATATGGTCTTCCTTAGATTTATAAGGATGGCATTCCGTTAAGATCCATTGACAGTTACAGAGGTTCAGCATGTCACCCATGGAGCCACCTCTTGGAGGAGATAGTCACCAGACTAATGGATAAGTCCTCATCATGTCAAGATCTCTGCCCACTCCGTGGAAAAAAATCATTAATACTCCCATTAATTCCAACCAGATGGTGAATCTATATAATAAGTTTGTTCACTAGGGTACCTACTGATGAGGAATTAACAGTGGTACGGGATAAGTTGACTGCTGGTACCTTGCTGGAATAATGCACTTGTATCTCAACAGATGAACTGATTAAGATGTTTATTTACTGAGTGGAAATGAACTTCTTCGGAATGGCGTCTGATGGGGTCTGACATATACCGACTAGAAAGACTGGCAATGAGATCACCTTTGTCTCCAGTATTGGCTGACGTATACATAAAATACTTCAAAGAAACGTTGTTAGAATCTATATCACTAAAGCCATTAATGTGGCTTAGATACGTTAATGATATATTCATTTTCTGGTCTCATCAGGAAGACGTTCAAACACTACTGGACCATGCGATCTCAGTCTGACCACTTATACAGTTGACTATGGAGAAAGAACAAGACAACAAATTATCCTTCCAAGATATGTTAATAACTCGCACAGTGCAAGGATTTAGGTACTCTGTGTATCGAAAGCCAACCTTCACCGAACAATACCTCACCTTCAACTCCTTCATTTCAAATAATATAAAGAAAGGATTCAATCGAGCAAAAGCCATTAGTAGTGACACCGATGCATATCAAGAAGAAATGAATTGCTTAAGAGACAACCGCCCATCACAACAACCACCCAGAGAACATAACATCGGCACCAAGAAATCTGGATCGAACGACAGAGAATAATCACCGAAAACTCACCATAGTCTGTCCGCCCTGTGTCAGTGTCTCTGCCAAAAAGATTCTAAAGATATGTTGTCCATATGATATCAGGACAAATTTAGGAGTTACTCGACTCTTCGAAAATATCTTTTTTTTAGTTAAGCCCCAACAGAATACAATATGTCCAAAAATTACGTATATTCCATCCTATGAAGCTGTGGTAAAGTACATGAAAGCGAGACATGTCACCAACTAAAAGTAAGGCTAGACAAACACGGAAAAGCTGTAGTAAGATAAGAAATCGTAAAGCAGGTTCTGCTCAATAAGAGCATCGAGTATATATATATATATATATATATATATATATATATAAAGTTTAGTTAGCGACCGTAGTCGAGGAGGACCCGAATTGTCCTTTTTCAATATCTACAACATAGAAGTGTAGGGAAGAACATTACTCCATCCCCCGGATTGCTTCACTTTACTCTTGATCTGTACCTCATAATTACTGACTGTTAAGCAGAGAGGCATATTTTGGGCTACCCTGATTTGTTGAGTAAACTAAGTATAAAGATGTATACAATATGGGAGCCAATAACTAAAAAAACTACATAAAAAGTACAATATAAGCTTTGGTAAAAAAAATAAACAAAAAAACATACGTAATGGTAATAAGTAGTAATTCGTAGTGTTGATAAAAACATGAGGTTTATAAGTCCCAAAAGTTAACCCTGATTTGTCCAGAAAGACACATAGCATAATGATTATTGGTTTTTGGTTAATGAACTTCTAAGTGAAATCATCCAGGGATCGCAGGTTTAAAATAAATAGGAATAATGCTTAACACTTGTAATCGATTATGGTTAATAGAATTCGAACAATCTGTCCCTGGGTTCGATTCGATGTTCAGCATAGGTTTCCGAGTTCGACAAGAAACACCTGAAGATGGCCGAAGGACGTATCGACTGAAACATTATGAATAAAACAACGAAGACAATAGTCTGAATATTGTAAATACTTTTCAATATCTACAACACAAAGGTGTTGGGAAGGGCACTGCTACAGTCCCTTGATTGCTCCACTTTACCCTTGATCTGTACCTCATAATTACTGAGTGTTAAGCAAAGAGGCATAAAGTACCATTTTTTGTCTTTGGAATTGAACCCCGGTCTCCTAGACAATTGGCAAACACTCTACCCACTTTGCCAATAGGCCGGTATATGTATATATTTTTATAGGATCATAATTTTAATAAAATCTTTGTCATCTTAAAGAGAATTTCATTCTAGGAATGTTATTATAGTAGATTGTATTATATTACAAAAAATGTTTTGAAAACGAAGAATGTGCCAGCTAATTTTCAGATTCTACTAGTTTTATTAGTTTAAAAGCTGTTCGATAATATCCCGGGACTATCTGATTCTAAAATATAAATTTCAACTTTCGGGCAATGAAGAATTCTAAAAGGCACCATACCTGACATATTAATATTGGTTGGTTGTTTGGATTTTGTGTTGTTTTGGTTGTGTGGCATATCAATCTTTGTTGATAATTTAATGCCAAACCCATTTTATACAGGGGGGTGTCCTCGTGGTGTAATGGTTAAAGCGATGGACAGCGGAATCGTAGTAAGCAAGTTTGTACTCCAGTCGCGCTATTACGTTCACTTTCGGGTAAATGCTCTCGAGAAAGGTATGAACCCCCTTATCTTCCCAGCTATGGATTAAATATTACCACTGCTGTTCTTCTAGGAGAATGGCTTTTGCATTAAATAACCTACAAAGGTTGAATTGCCATTAAACAAAGAAACCAGAAACTATTTTATACAAATAAACATTTTTATTCTATTTTAAACAATTTAGTTTAGCGTAAGTACACAGTTTAATTGTCAAAACATTTCTATTTCAAGCTATTCAGTTAAGTCAAACAGTGCTAATTCAAACAATTCCGTTTAAAAAAGTACAGTTTTTGTTTACACACAGTTAAATGTCAAAAAGATCCTATTTCGAGCAATTCAATTTAACATAAGAACATAGTTTAGTTATATTTAACCCATAGATAAGACCTTATCAGGTGCTACCACTACGGGCCAGAGTGGACCTGGGAGCGATGGCAGTGAAGGGGTATTCCACACTTCCAAAAGCTCTAGTATTACTGGAACCTTACAATCAGATTGTTTAGTGCCATACCAAAGACTCAAAAATGGCACCTGATACCTCCTTGCTTAACCCTCAGCATTATAAGGTAAGGACCAAGAGTAAAGTGGAGCAATCCAGGGAAAGGAGTGGCGTCTTCCCCTACACCTTGGTGTAGTAGCTATCGAAAAGGGAGCCTTCGGGTCACCCCCGACTATCGTCGCCAACTTTTTATATTATCATCCTTATCTTGTATCCTTTCAGTGGCCAAGTGGTTAGAGCGTTCGCCAATGGTCCGGAAGACCTGGGTTCAATCCCAGGTCGTGTCATACGAAAACCAAAGTAAAAGAGTTCAGTCTGCAATACCCATAGTCGAGGGTAACCCGAAGGCTCCCATTTCGATAGCTGCAACACCAAAGTGCAGGGGAGAGCGCTACTCATTTCCCTGAATTGCTCCACTTCACCCTTGATCCTTACCTTATAATGCCGGGGTGTTAATAAAGGACGCATCAAGTACCATTTTGAGTTTTGTATGACTCGACATGGGATTGAACCCAGGTCTCCCGGACCAATAATATAATATAATATAATATTCCAACTGGAGTCTTTTTCGGTCAAAATATTTTTCACTTCATAATTGGGATATAGGAACATAATATCATAAGTAAAGAACAACCCTGAGCTTATCCTGCATTATTTTCTCTAATAAATGTCTTAAGCTAAAATGACAACTCGAATTAGTTGGGATAAAAAGAGCAACTAAAACTAGAAGGTTAACTAAATACAAGTTAAGATTAATCAGAAGAAATGATTGAAATATTTTGTCTAAAAATAAGAATAAACAAAATATGCTGTTAATACTGTTTAAAAAATTACAACCAATATCATGAAAATATATCAAGAGACGAAATAAGGGAAAAGTTATTGGCGTGATTTAGTCTTCTTCAATATCAATTAATCTTGTACCTTATTTGGTGATGCAAATGATATGGATAATCAGGCTTCTTCGAGCGGAAGGTGACGTAAGTTTGAATCTGAGCGAAAGTTGAATCTTAGCGAAAGTTTATTCTTTTATATTGCTTGGTTGGGTTTCTTGGTTTAATTGTATATTAAACTTAGCGGGTTATTTAATGCCAAAGCCTTCTCTTTAGAAGAAGGGCAGTGATACCATTTATCCCACAATTGGGAGAATAAGAAAGGTCATTCATTTCCTTTTAGAAGAAGAGCAGTGATACCATTTATCACACAGTTGGGAGAATAAGAAGGGTCATACATTTCTTTTTAGAAGAAGAGCAGTGATACCGTTTATCCCACAGTTAGAGGAATTAGAAGAACAGCAGTGATACTATTTAATCCATAGCTGAGGAGATAAGAGGGTTGATACTTTTCCCAAGGGTATTGATTCGAAAGTGGACGTAATAGAATGACTTGAGCTTTAACTTGCTTACTTCGAGGCCACAGTGTAGCAAATTAGCTTCAATGACACCGGAAATCCCTTTTTTCATTTGTTTCCGGTATGGAGTTACTTGTACTTGTTTTTGTGAAAACCTCGTATTGAGAGAATTACGATAAAAATCATTTACTACTGAAATATGACCCCCCCCCCAAAAAAAAACCCAACAAAAAACTATTTGTTAAAATCAATTATACGAATGACAGAGGGGCATATGTATTTTCATTGAATTACTGTGGTAAGCCTTATCCATTTTGAAGTGAGATATGAATTGTCACTTAAAGTAGATAAGGCAATAAACTTAGTACAACTTACAACGTACTTGGACACACACAGACACACACAGAGACACACACAGACACACAGACACACATACTTATATCTTTTCCAATTTCTTATTCTATTAATTTATTTCTCTCTCTTTCTCTCTCTCTCTCTCTCTCTCTCTGATATATATATATATATATATATATATATATATATATATATATACATATATATATATATATATATATATATGAATATATATATATATATATATATATATATATATATATATATATATGAAAAAAAAATGTATATATATATATATATATATATATATATATATATATATAAACTACCGACCAGAAGTTTTGTAAGACACTGAATTTTTTCTCCAAACTTAAAAAATAAATAACATTTCATGTCTTAAAAGAAATAAAATTATTTTTTCTATGTTTTTCATGCAGTTATGCTGTAATTTAAAATATAATGAATTTGCAATAAGTATAATTTTATTAAAGAAAATTTATATTCTTTTTATCAAAGAATATATATAATAATAGCTATACAGTGAGCATACTTTTAGATTTGTATGAAGTCCTTCATATATTCTCTATACGAATATTCCATACGCATGGTCTTCTGGACACACACACACACACACACACACACACACACACACACACACACACACACACACACACACACCTATATATATATATATATATATATATATAGATATATATATATTGTCTTTCTCTTTCGGAAGCACCTGCTTTAATCTAAATGCCACATATGTTTTTAGGCTTTTTATCCGTTTGTCTTCTTTTCTTTTATTTTTTAACTAGTTATTTCTTGTTTTATCTTTTTCAGATCTTTTTACGATTGTGCATTTTTCATCTCTGTTGAAATCATGACCATTTGTGCAGAAGGGTTTTTTGACAAATATTCAGATTGTAGTGATCAATAGATCTGATCCAAGGTCTGTAGTTTTATCTTAATCTAAAATAAAACGTCTATTCTGACTTTCTAACGTATTGTTTTTGGCAGCGAGTACAGTTGAGTAAATAAGTTAACTTTTTCTCCTGCAATTTGATGGTTGATAATATTTAGGGGATTTTATTGTGGGTTTCTTATGGATTATTTTATTGCTTAGTATGATGTCATTATAATAAATTTGAAAGAGATGTTACTCTTTGGAAAATACCCGTTTCTGATAACATATTTGGTTATCCCAAAGAGAGTAACCTAACATAGAATATTCGGTAGGAAACAGAACAAGTCAATTAATTTGATAAAGACATTTCGTTGAACACAATATGAGTAGGAACTGAGTTCTTATTCTAGACTGTACAAGAGTCATATGTGTTCAAGGAACAAACAGAAAAAGTCCATACAGCAAAAAGATGGAAACCACGCACTCTTCTCAGATTTGGAATATAAAGAAGGGAGACTCCATGTGCTCTCCGGGAGGAACGAACCACCACATCTGGTGAACTCAAAGTCCAGTTCGTGAAAGAGTAGATTTCCTGGTTCACCTTGTTACGTGACCAAATAGGACTTGTTACTTGGGAAAGTTCCTCACACACTGTGACAAGGGAGATCACTCCGTTAATCTCCCAAAATTACCAATTATTTCTCAGAAGTTTTTTGGTCGATAAGTTAGAACACCTTGTTCTTTCAAAATCTTTTAAGTTGAAGTTTACTCTCTAAATGATTAATCGGTTCTTGATTATCTGAGCTAGTGGTGAAAAAGTGTTATTGAGTGTTATTATGAAGGTGATGTAGTTCATCTTCACTTCCGGTCCAAGTTTTGGGGTATTTTGTCAATTACCAATCATGCAATATCAAGAAATAGCCTATGCAGCAAATATCACAAATCAACCAACTGTTTCACTGGTTTCACAACTTAGAAGACTTCCAAAAATTTGCCATTAATCAATTTGCAGGAGCAAAAATGCTGTTCATTTATTGAAATGTACACGCTTCCAAAAACATTATGCTGGAAAGTCAGAATAGAAAGAATTGTAAAATATACAAACATGAAAGCAATAACTGAAAAAGAAAAGAAAGAAAGAAAAAGACCAATGGATTAGAAAAACATGAACCATTTGGATGTATTATGAAACTTAACCATTTGATCTGGAAAGAATAATAATTTGACAACTATTAACAGCTAGACTAACAAATAAACCCAACAATGAGTCGTTGCAAATTTGAAAGGCCTCCTCTTGAAAATAATACAATGAAAAAATCCACATAGACAAAAAAGCTAGTCTTGTCACGGCTAATTTAAAATAGTCTTTCACAAAATCTAATCCAAACGCATTAAAACGTGTTCTCACAAGAGAGAGAGAGAGAGAGAGAGAGAGAGAGAGAGAGAGAGAGAGAGGCAAATGTGTATATATATATATATATATATATGAATGAGACCAACCAGGCAACTTAGAAACGACCACAGTCTTCAGACTAATGGATATGCTACACCAACAATACATCATATATATATATATATATATATATATATATATATATATATATATAATTTCAATACAATGTTGTCAGTTTAAAAATGAATTTTGCCGGCTGGTGGATTTTAAAAAAACTAAAAATTGGTCAATATTTGAGCAATTCAACAATATAATTCATAATATATACTACTGAATTTGCCACTTTGAGTTTAATGCTATGTGGCAATCTTTATGTAAATAAGTTGACAGATTTTTTTTTATTTTATTGCTCTTAATACACTCAATATATCCCTGGGGGGAATCCACTCGCCCTTTAACAAATTATCCAAATTTTTTTGATTGTTATTAAAAATATATATAAAAATAAAGGTATGTTAGCAAAATTTTAAAATCATTTTTACTTAGATTAAGATAGGAATTCCAAATACAAAGCATTAAATTAAAACACGTTCTGATATATATATATATATATATATATATATATATATATATATATATATATATATATATATATATATATATATATATGTGTGTATTTATTAAAATGAATAGATTCACAAATGAATTTGAACGTAATACTTTTGGTTTTTATTTCATATAATTATGCTATATATAATTATTTTAAAGTAAAAGCTCGAAGTAGAGGCAAACTAAGATATTAATACTCTCCTGAAGAGGACCTCGAAGTCCGTAACAAGTATGAAAATTAAGTAACATATTCAAAGTCATTGTGTATATATACTTTATTATATATATATATATATATATATATATATATATATATATATATCACTTTGTTATACTCATAACGTTTCAGCTGACGCCTTCTCTTGAGCTTCTTCAGATGTTTCCTGTCGACTTGGGCGCCTACGAAGAACCTCGAACTGAATACTTTATTTAATCTACGGGGGGTAGATTTTTCCAATTCCCTTAATCATGACTGGGTCCGAGTATTAAGCAATAGTAAGTATTCCTTGTTATTTTTACCTGTATTAGGGATTGAACCAGCAACCTCCAAATGATTTCACTCAAAAGCACTTTTTCAACTTCTTATCCACTGCGCCATGAATCCTGGCCGATTTCGACATGAATCCCCAGAAGAAGGTCCAAGGACATATCGCTGAAACGTTGTGATAATAGAAAAAAAGATGAGGTCATCAAACTGTTTGTGGGGGTGTCCTCGTGGTGTAACGGTTAAAGCGATAGACTGCGGAATCGTAGTAAGCGAGTTCGTATTCCAGTCGCGCTATTACGTTCACTTTCGGGCAAATACCCTTGCGAAAGGTATGAACCCCCTCATCCTCCCAGCTATGGGTTAAACAGTACCACTACTGTTCTTCATTAAATAAACCACAAAGTTTGATATGCCATTAAACAAAGAAACCAATCACCCGAAAACCAATCAAACTGTTTAACAAAAAATAAAACGAACAAGAATTGGAAACTCTAATACAGGAAATGAGAATATACAGTCAGGATATAGGGATGGAATTTAGCATAGAAAAATGCACCATGCTAGTAAGGAAAAGTCGGACAACGGATGGAATGGAACTACCAAATCAAGACAAGATTAGAACGCTCGGAGAAAAGGAAATCTACACATACTTAGGAATCTTAGAAGCTGATATCATCAAACAAGTGGAGATGAAAGAAAAATATTTAAAAAGAGTGTCTCCGGAAACGAGAAAGCTACTCGAAACAAATTGTCACGTGATATCCCACTGAGACGATGGAAGTGGGATGACAGCTATCCTCTCGTTTGAATTAACAGTGGCAGGTCCTTAGAGAATGACCGTTAGGGCATGATGGTAAATTGGGGCAACCTGTCTGTACTCAGTAACCTGACTTGGGTGACATCTAGTAGCCCTAACAAAATCGCCTGACCAGGGTGGGGAGGAAGGTAGAAGCCAAACAATTGGCTGGGACCCTAAAACGGAAGTGGGGACTCCCTCCCGTCAGCGGAAATAGAAAAGAAAAAAGTTAGTTGTTTGGCAGGGTTCGTAGGAGACAGAACCAAAAGCCAAGTACTCCAGGTGAAGAAGACAAAAAATATCTGCGGACACGAGGGACCCAAGTTCTTCAAGCCAGTGTTAAAAATAGCATAAAGTCTATTAGCCCGTAAAAGAAGAAAGATTCTCCAGTGGAACCCCGTCGAAAAATAAGATAAGTAACTTTGGGATTATTTCTCCTTATACCCAAATTTTATATACCACTCTCTCTCTCTCTCTCTCTCTCTCTCTCAATTTGAAGGAAAACGAAAGAACAGAAAAGAAGAAAGACATTTATGTTCATGGACTGTTCAATTTATTATATATTTGACACTTTGAAAGTGTATCTCTTTGTATAGTAAAGGATTCATTTTTTTCAATGTTACCACGTGGTCGAAGTTGTTCTTTGCCGTGTCTTCTACGAATTTGTTACCTCATGCTTCCTTTTCAGCTTCTATTCGCCTTATGTTATCTTGCTTAGAATTGTCCTATTAATTCCTTAAAAATATCACACGGGAAACCGGAGTTGCCGACTACTACAATATAATATTATTACGACTAAACCTATAGGTCCATATCTTCCATTGTCTAGGGGAGGAAGGAAAGCGACCTGGTGGGTGTGTGGATAGTGTGAAATTTGGGACCCCTTGCCAGCGGCGGTCAGTCTAGCCCTAAATTAATCCCTCACGTAATATGCCAGTTCTTATATGCCTGAGAAAAAAACTCTGAACGAGGACTTATTTTATAAGGGATCAAGTGCGAACCTGCCCCGTCTTCACACGTGCAAAAAATAATGTCCCGTTTTGGGATTTTAAAGAATTTGCCGTCACAAAATCCATATAGCTGGAAACTCGTCAAAAAGAATAAATACCCGAGCTGTCCTCTCGTAAGATATTCAGGACCATTCTTGAAGTGGACCAGAGAAGAACTTAAGCAAATGGACCTGAGAACAATAAAACTAATGGCCATGCATAAGTAATTACATCCCAAGGATGACGTTGACCGACTATATGTGTCAAGAAAAAAAAAAGAGGAAGAGGACTTACCAACACTGAAGACAGCGTTGACGCATCAATACAACTTAAAGACAACAAAGAAAAGCATGGAGGAAGACTGATTACAACCACTAGAAACAATACAGACAACATGAGGACCAACAGAACGACAATAACTAGAAAACAAAAAATGGGAAGAAAAACAACTCTATGGGCGTTTCAAGCGACTAATAAACGACATCTCACACGAGAAAACGTGGTCGTGGATAAAAAAAGGGAAACCTTTAGAAAGAAACTGAATCTCTTCTAACAGCAGCACAAAACAACGCCATAAGGACTAATCATATCAAAGCAAGAATAAATAAGATAACAGATGTAGATCATGTGGTGATAGAGAGGAAAGGATCAATCACATAATAAACAAATGCAGCAATTTAGCATAGAAAGAGTATGAGTCTAGATACGACTGAGTGGGGAAGGTGATCCACTGGGAATGGTGCAAGAAGTTTAAATTTGACTATACGAACAAACGGTACATGCACAACCCAGAATCTAGCCTAGAGAATGACATGCTCAAGCTCCTCTGGGATTTTGAGATACAAACGGATTCCATGATCTCGGGCAGACGGCCAGACGTCCAGACGTTGTAATAATCAAGAAAAAAAAAGAACTTGCCGAATAGTTGACTTTGTTGATCCAGCTAACTACAGAGAAAAATTGAAAGAAAGCTAAAAGAAGGACTAGGAACTGGACCTTGCTAGGGAATTAAAAACAACTGTGGAACATGGACGTGACTGTGACACTAATTGTAATTGGTGCTCTTGGTACAGTCATCAAAAGATTGATATAAGGACTGGAGGACTTGGAAATGAGAGGACGAAACGAGATAATACAGCATTATTAAGTTCGGCCAGAATGCTGAGAAGAGTCCTGGAGACTTGAGGAGACTTGCTGTCACTCAAAATCCAGTGAGAAACCATCGGCTAACGCTGGTGTGAAAAACTCGTAACATGAAACTCCTTTGAGATTTTAACATACAAACAGATCACCTAAACTTGGCCAAACGACCAGACCTTGTAATAATAATAATAATAATAATAATAATAATAATAATAAAAAAAGCAGATTGCAAAATCGTGGACCTTGCCGTTCCGGCTGACCTCTTAGTAAAATTGAAAAAAGTGAAAAGAAGTATAAATACCTTGAACTTGTTAGGGAATTGAAAAAAAAACTGTGGAACACGAAAGTGACAATTATACCAATCGTATTTGGTGCTTTTGGTACAGTCACCAAAGGATTGATAAAGGGACTGGAGATCCTGGAAATAAGAAGACGAGTGGAGACCATCCAAACTACCACATTATTGAGAACGGACAGAATACTGAGAAGAGTCCTGGAGACTTGTGGAGACTTGCTGTCACTCAGACTTCAGTCAAAGACCATCAGCTAACGCTGATATGAAAAACTCCCAAGAAGTTTAATAATTATAATTATAATAATAATAATAATTTGTTTGCTTAATTTATATGGTTTTAAGTATTCATATTAAATACAAGCAATTTTCAAACAGATACGAAACAAACACAGTCACTCCAAGCCAGGATGAACATGAGAGTAATTGAAATGAAGGTGTGACTCCACTCTTCCGAGAGTTTCAGGATGTAAGCCTCAGCATCGGATGCTCCTCAGTTATAGCAATCCCAGTTTGAGTGGACCTAGAAGTAATCCTAATGAAGAGATGACTGTACACTTCCAGAAATCCAGAACTGGAGCCTCATAACTGGATGTATACGACCCAAAACGTCTTTTTTGTGTTTTGGGTGTCTTTTGTCTCTGTGGATGCTGTCGGTAAATTCTAAGGCCTACCAACAGGGCAGAGAATAATCATGGTACTATGATTGTTAGATTATATATCAATCAAAATATAATGATTTTTTCTGGATCATGTCTTTTAAGTACAGTTCTTAATTACAACACTCATAGTTTGGCGACATTGTGAATATCGTTTTCCTATTGAAAAGATAATAATATTTATACGTATATTTTTTTAAATTTTAGAATTTTTAATAAATTCCTTTTCATAAAGTACTTTTATTTTTTGGTATAAATCAGGCATTGGTTGAAGAAACGGTGTCAATATTATCCCTTGTGCTTTTTAAAGTCAAGCCACTGAAGCCGAAAAAGCGTGACTCCATGAATGTCTTAACGTTATTTCTTGCCAAGTTTTTAAATTTTATATCATGATGATAAACAAAATAAACATACAAACAAAAATATATGCATAAATACATAAAATTAATAAACGAATTGGTTAAAAATGAAATCGATGAACGCTTGTTCTGAGACGACATCAGCGTTCTTTGATGCTTAATTTCGCAGTAGAATTCTTCTTCTTCTTCTTCTTCTTCTTCTTCTTCTTCTTCTTCTTCTTCTGCGGCTCCTATGCGCGTTCCCGTTCGCTTCAAAAGGGCAGACTAGACAAACACAAGCAAACACATCACAGTCATCAATGTGTAAGCTAATTTTGCCCCATCACTCTTCGATTCCTCCACATACCCTTCCCTTACTCGCCAAATATCGCCTCATCATCCATTGTGTCATTTTCGCTGTTTGTCATATTTCCGTGAGGAATTTTTCAGGCATGCTCTTGCACCGACATATACCCACCCTTGCACACCAACCCACACATACACACCTTCCGCAAGCTTATGGACACAGACATGCATACATGTACACACACACAGTGAAAAAGAGAGAGTGACAAAAAGAGAAAAGATGAGAGAGGGAAGGAGAGAGGACATCACCGTACACGAGCGTCATTTGCGATACTCGTCAGAAAATTCATTCATTATTGTTCGTTCATCGTAATCTGGTAATTCGTGACAAGTGAAGAGTACCTGGTGCTACAGTCATCATCTGGTAGTCCCGCCCTTACCCTTCACTCGTTCGCTCCCCTTCCAATTCTGACATCAACACAAATAGAAATTCTTCGCAGTTAACACAGTTTGTGCCATATTCACTGATGTTGAAACAAAGTTAGTCCCTTTGCTCTTATTGGTTGTTGATGAACATTAAAAAAAAAAAAGCGAAAAAAAAAAAAAAGGAATCTAATTCCTTTCCTACCGTTTCTCTCAATAATTAGAATTCTTTATAATGGCATTGAAACGGTTTCATATTTTAATGATTTTTGGAAAGAAAAGCAGTTCGATTTGGTACTTTTAAAGAATTATCCAATTTACTCTAAAACACATTTCATTAAAGAATTAAACCATCTTTTGCAATATCGTCTGCAATAGATTTTATAAACAGACATTAAAAAAGTTTGTAAATATATCGCATTTCCAAGAACACATATAAGAAATTTGAATATAAAAAATACCTCTGCCTTTTTGTCCGTGTAATAACACTTTGTATTAAGCAAAGAAAAAAAAAATGCTCCGATTCAAATCGTGTAAAGCAGTCTTTTTACAGTGTAACTACTTTTACAATTATAGAATTTGAAAATAATTTCTTATTTCATACCCACTCAAAAAATAAACAATAGATAAATAAAATAAAAATTTGTGCGTTTATTTCTATCTTCATTTATTTTCTATATATCTATTTCTGACTATCTATCTGTCTGTCTGTCTGTCTGTCTGCCTCTATCAGTCTATCTGTCAGTCTCTCTCTGTTTCTTTTTGCCTCTTTCTATTACTCTCTCTCTCTCTCTCTCTCTCTCATTGTCTCTCCTTCCTCTCACTCGGTCGGCGTTAAGGCCGACGGTATTAATTTGCTATTGGCTTTGACGCTAGCGGGTACTGTCCAACAAAGACCGACTCTAAGCCAAAAGGCCCACTGCTTCGGCTGGGCCACCTTCGGGTGGGCGAGCTGCATCATTGACACCTTTGTCACCTATGTATAGCACAAGACCTTACAGTCCAGTTTAAGCTATAATCAGATATATGTGCTTGGACCCAGATTTGAGTCCATGCCCAGTTAGGCTCATCAGGCCCACATTGCACTAAGTGGGCCGATGACCAGTATAGTCAAGCAGGGCTCGAGCGTCGGCTCATGCCCAACCCTCCTCTCCTCTGATCCCCACTATAATCAACCTTCGGGTCATTGACCTTGTGTCAAGTCCTTTCTGGTTGGAGGCAGAGACAAATACGATCCCTCACTCTATGTATGTATGTATGTATGTATGTATGTATGTATGTATGTATGTATGTATGTATGTATCCAACCCTTTAATCTCGAGCATGATGCGACAGAAGGTCAATTTTTAAGCGGAAAACAGCTGGTTTGAATTTGAGTTTTCCTTCTCCTAGACTAGTTGACTTAGCTAAGTTAGAAAATTCTCAGTTTGCACAACTATTTACCTGTAGATGTTTTTATGATTCATACCTTTCCTGTCGAAATGAAACGCAATCAGCTTTATCTATAATTTGAACTTGAGCTGTTAATTACCTTTCCTACGTCCATAAACGCTACGCTGTATTTACATACATATATATGGGTGTGTTTAACACAAAAGAACACACACACACACACACACACACACACACACACACACACACACTCTCTCTCTCTCTCTCTCTCTCTCACACACACACACACACACAAACACACCCACACACATATACATATATACATATACATACATGCACACGCACACATATACATATATACATTTATAATTCAATGTCCGTTGTTTAATAACCAACATAGGCCCACACACACGCATACATAGACACACATACACATTCACACAAAAACACACACACACAAATGTCATCTTGTGTCATGTTAGTTCCTTAATCATATGCAGTCAAATCCCAAGCCTAATGTCTAATAAAACAGCTGAAGTATTGGTGATAAAAATGACAAAACCTGATACTATCCATAATCTAACTCGTATTGACAAACGTATGTTCATAACACTAAAATAATGTCATATGGCAGACAACATTGTTGTAAATCTCACCATACTGTGTATCCAGAAAAAACTTTTCCAAGTCAAGAAATAACAAATATTGTAGTCTACGCGTTATCTGAATGTTTTTTTTAAATAGTTAGTTATAAGCCTTTTGCTTAATCTATATTCGACAATTATTGATCTATCAGTAAAAATGAATTCTGCAAATTTCTATTTGAATTATTGATGTCTCTTTAAAATGAATAGATCAGTAAACTGATTTATCTAATAACAATGTATTATAGTGATAATTCATATTATCCTAGACTTTCGAGATTTGAGTGAAAGATAATCAGTATATTCTGCCTTTTCCCTATGTCAATATAACAAAACACAGATAAACATTTGGCAAAACGACGAGAGTCACAAATTGGAATCTCATTAAACTTGGAAGGAGATACTTATTAACATCTGATATTACAGCAAAACGGTAGTAAGTAAAGTAGAGTTGGCGACCTTAGTCGAGAGTGACCCGAAGGCTCCCTTTTCAATAGCTACTACACCGAGGTTTAGGGGAGGGCGCTACTCCATTCACTGTATTGCTCCACTTTACCCGTGATCCTTACCTTATAATGGTGAGTGTTAATCAAGGAGGCATCAAGTACCGTCTTTCGTATGACTCTACTTGGGATTAAACCCCGGTCTTCCGGGCCGTTGGTGAATATATACATATATATATATCAGTTAGCTGACAATAGTCGAAGGTGACCCGAAAGCTCCCTTTTCAATAGCTACCACATCGAGTTTTAGGGGAAGGCGCTCCGCCATTCCCTGGATTGCTCCACTTTACCTTGATCCTTACCATGCAATATAAAATGCTTTGTCAATTCTATTTTTCAATATCTGATACTCTTGAGTATTTTATCACCTTGTATCGAATGATATCAAATTTTCATAATGTTCATGAAGATAAGCCTACACAAACAATCAAAAATATAATGTTGCGTTCATTTTATTTTCCAATATCTGATCTTTTTGAGTATTTTATCAACTTGTATCGAATGATATAGAATCTTTTTAAATGTTCATGAAAATAAACATACCAAACAATTTGCCAGAAAAGAATGCACATCTCGTAGGAATAACCATAGACTACAGTTACTGTCCTATGTACCTTTGACATCTGCCTACCAATGTTATATTCTCATATACATGTTCATGCTGCATCATAACGACACCATAATTAAGATGCAGTGACAAGGACGCACGCAAGATAAGACGCAGGAAGAAACGACGCATGAAGGAAGACGCACGAAGACTTCTTTAACAATATTTTACCTCTCACTTTATTGCAAGGGTTCGAAAGGGTTGTTCAAGGGTTGCATGTGCGAGGGAGCTGGAGATCGAACATAACTGCAATATTTTGACCCCACTGTTATGACCGTCGCGTTGTGTCTTTCTTGTTCTCCTGATGCTGGGGTCCACTCCATCGGGGTTCCCGAGGGCCCCCTCGGTCGGGTGTGGCTTTCCCTACCACATCTGGTCTCTAGCTGTCTGGAACTACTGGCAACTGCTTCTTGGACTCGAACTCAACTGAGTTAAATAATAATTCAACGCCCACACGATCACCCACTGGATCTTTGAAATCGAATGTTTAATCGTCATCAAGCGAAAATAACAGTTATGCAGTTCAGATGTCACCCTTTTCCGGTGAATCAGTCTGTATTGGCACAGTGGGACCTTCACCTTGTCCTATATTATAAGCCTTAATCCGCCCACGTGATCTCTTTCGATTACTGGCCATTGGAATGTGTCACTTCCTTCCGGTGTATCACCTTGGAATAGCATTTTTTGGGGCCGGGTCGAAGGTTAAAACATAACACCAACCTTGGACGCCTTGGTGTAGTATAATGGTAAGCAAGGTAATATAAAAAGTAAGTAAAGTTGGTGACCATAGTCGAGGGTGACCAGACGGCTCCCTTTTCGACAGCTACTACACCAAAGTGTTGAGGAGGGCGCAACTCCTTTCCCTGGATTGCTCCACTTTACACTTGATACGTACCTTATATTGCTGAGTGTTAAGCAAGGAGGCATCAAGTACCATTTTTTAGGTTTTTGGTGTGACGTGACCTGGTATTGACTCAGGCCAATGAGCTAGTTAGTAACTGACTCATTGGTCTAGTGGATAGAGTGTTCGCCAATGGTGCATCATACCAAAAACTTTAAAAATGGTACCTGATACCTCCTTGCTTAACACTTGGCATTCTAAGGTACGTATCAAGGGTAAAGTGGAGCAAACTAGAGAAAGGAGTAGCGCCCTCCCGTACACCTCAGTTTAGTAGCTATTGAAAAGGGAGACTTCTGGTAGCCCTCGACTACGGTCGCCAAGTGTTGTGGCCCCGGAAAGGTCACTAATGAAAACACAAACACGGATATTAGATAACAGATTATATAACACAAGAAAGATAGAGTTACATAGAAAAGGTAAGAAGTCTCATACTGTTCGGGTAACACCGATATTGATCTGCCTCTCTGGCAGCGAAATCACTTGTACTAATAACGGGGAGAAGAGTCCATTATGGTAAGATGGGTAAGGCTCCCACAACACCAAGTTAATATAATCAGTTAGTATTGAACAGCGAGTTAGATCCTTACAAGGTAATCTATACATGCAGCCTTAAGTTAAATCTGTGTTACACGTAGATGTTAAAAAAGTTGCCTTATACAACGTAAATATTAACGAGTTTGTGCATTTTACCATATTTAGTGAGTTTAGTTCTCAGTGGATGACTTATACTTCTGAGCTCGTATCAAAGTAAATTACAGCATATATACGCATTTATATGCATAAAGGAAGACACACATGCATATATATGTAAAGACAACGGATATATACTAGGTGTTTAAATATTCATGGGGCCTATGTGACTGCAAATAACTCTACTAATAATAATCTTGTATTCTTCTTTGTTTCATATTTGAAAAAGTTCCGGAGGCAACACTCCACAAAGCACCAACTATACGGCCACCTACCTCCCATCACGAAAACTATACAAGTTAGACGAACCAGACACGCAGGAGAAGCAGGGACGAGCTCATAAGTGATGTACTCTAATGGACCCCCACATATGGCCGAGCAAAAGCAGGACGACCAGCTCGAACATACATACAGCAGCTCTGTGAGAATACGGGAAGTAGCCCTGAAGACCTGCCAGAGGCGATGAACGATTGGGAGAAGTGGCGAGAGAGGCTCAGGGATATCCGTGCTGGCGGCACAATATGATGATGACGATGATAAGTCCTCGACCGCGATGCTTTGGACAAAAGAGGAAAAATATTTTGTGTCACTACTTATTTGGAGACAAAATCGTTCAAAATTGTATCAAAATAGATGCAACTCATTAATAAGATAATGATACTGAGACAAGAAACTCAAAAAGATTGCATGTCCTGGAAGCTGATATAATAATGATTTTAAAAAATGATTTGATGTCTCTTGTTTAAGGATGCTTTTTTTTACTTGACGTCATTGCGCTTGTCTCCGCAATAATCATTATCATATCAATGGGCTAAATCTGTTTTGAGACACTGTGTATATATATACACAAGTATTCTATCTATCTATCTATCTATCTATCTATCTATCTATCTATCTATCTATCTATCTCAGTCTATTCATATCTATCTATCTATCTATCTATCTATCTATCTATCTATCTATCAGTTTCTGTTCATATCTATCTATCTATCTATCTATGTTTGAAATGTAAAAAATTTAGAAATTGTATTCCATTTCCATTATAAATTTGTTTCCCTTATTCAAGCTCGTCAGATGGAATTCAAATGGAGTTTGATTACTTATTTCTTTTTTCCGTTATATATATATATATATATATATATATATATATATATATATATATATGTGTGTGTGTGTGTGTGTGTGTGTGTTCATACATAAATACATACATATATATATGTAAATATGTATACATTCTGACAATTTTTTTTTAATATAAGATTTAAATTTTTCTTTTAAATCAACAATCATCATCATTGAATCATACTGACAACACGGAGTTCCTTGTCTGTCTCTCCCTATCTCTCTCCCACGCTCTTTCTTTCTCTCGTCATTTATACCTATCATCCATCACTCCTAGTGAGTCCTCTTGACTGCACCTTGTGTCCGTTCAGAGCCGACCAAAGTCTTTGCTGGTTGATTAACATTCGTACATTCATGTGCAGGAGTCCACGAGAATTTAATTATTTCAACTAGAACATTACACAGTCAATACAGCTATTGTTAAGTATCCATTATTATTATTATTATTATTATTAGGGATCTTTTATTACCAAATAATACAGCATTGGAACGCAGCAACAATATGTATATATGGCAGTATAAAAATAAGCATCCTCTTTATAGATAGATAGATAAATAGATAGAGAGATAGAGAGAGACAGAGACAGAGAGAGAGAGAGATTGATAGAAAGATAGAATTTCATTTTTTCTCAAAAGTCACGCAATTTTATTTTTAATTAAGAAGAACCACTAGACAGTCGTGAACCTGTTGAAGGTTTGGTTTGGTTTGGTTTCTTTGTTTAATGGCCTTTGTAGGTTATTTAATGCCAAAATCATTCTCCTAGAAGAACAGTAGTGGTACTATTTAACCCATAGCTGGGAGGATAAGGGGGTTCATACCTTTCCCAAAGTTATTTGCTCAAAAGTGAATCTGTTAGATTCCTATTATAACGTGGGCCCATGATTACACATTTGATTTTATTTTGGCAGAAGTGAGGGATTCTTTTCGAATCTTTTATAGTTTTCTACGTTTTATCGAGAATTTGGTAGATTAGAATTGATGTCCAGTTCAAAAGATTAACCCACAACGTTATCATTGAGTCACAAATTATAGCGGAAAATACTTTATTTTCTAAGAACCTTTCCTGTATATTACTCCAATAAAAATCTTGATACGATGTTTTAAAGTAATATATTGCTGGAAATGATCCATTTCCTTTTTCTTTTCTTTTATATTGTGTATCAAATGATCTTTTATTTCATATAGTGTGTCAATTGATCATTTCTTTTTATAGAGTATACCTTTTCTTTCATAGAGTGTATCAGTTGATCTTTTCTTTCATAAAGTATATCAGTTGTTCTTTTCTTTCAAATAGTATATCAAATGATCTTTTCTTTCATAAAGTGTATCAGTTGAACTTATCGCTCATATGATGTATCAGTGGGTCTTTTCTTTTATTGAGTGTATCAGTTGATCTTTTCGCTCATAGGATGTATCAGTTGATCTTTTCTTTTATAGAGTGTATCAATTGATCTTTTCTTTCATGAAGTGTATCAGTTGAACTTATCGCTCATTTGATGTATCAGTTGGTCTTTTCTTTTATTGAGTGTATCAGTTGGTCTTTTCGCTCATAGGATGTATCAGTTGATCTTTTCTTTTATAGAGTGTATCAGTTGATCTTTTCTTTCATAAAGTGTATCAGTTGAAATTATCGCTCATATGATGTATCAGTTGGTCTTTTTGCTCATAGGATGTATCAGTTGATCTTTTCTTTTATAGAGTGTATCAGTTGATCTTTTCTTTCACAAAGTGTATCAGTTCAACTTATAGCTCATATGATGTATCAGTTGGTCTTTTCTTTTATTGAGTCTATCAGTTGATCTTTTCGCTCATAGGATGTATCAGTTGGTCTTGTCTTTTATTGAGTGTATCAGTTGATCTTTTCGCTCAAAGGATGTATCAGTTGATCTTTTCTTTTATAGAGTGTATCAGTTGATCTTTTCTTTCACAAAGTGTATCAGTTGAACTTATTGCTCATATGATGTATCAGTTGGTCTTTTCTTTTATTGAGTGTATCAGTTGATCTTTTCGCTCGTGGGATGTATCAGTTGGTCTTGTTCTTTATTGAGTGTATCAGTTGATCTTTTCATTCATAGAGTGTATCAGTTGATCTTTTCTTTCATAAAGTGTATCAGTTGATCTTTTCGCTCGTGGGATGTATTAGTTGGTCTTTTCTTTTATAGAGTGTATCAGTTGATCTTTTCATTCATAGAGTGTATCAGTTGATCTTTTCTTTCATAAAGTGTATCAGTTGAACTTTACGCTCGAATGATGTATCAGTTGATCTTTTCTCTCGTATAGTGTTTTCTCCTTTTATATTGTGTGTCAGTTGAGCTTTTCTTTTATATGGTGTATCAGATAATCTTATTTCCATATAGTGTGTCAATTTATCTTTTCTTTTATATATTGTACAGATTTTCTTTCATATAATATATCAGTTGATCTTTTCTATAGTGCTTCAGATAATCTTTCCTTTTACATAGTCAGTCAGTTGATCTTCTCTATTATGCATTGTATATCTTTTCTTTCATATAGAGCATGTTTTTTATATAGTGCATTGGTTGATCTTTTCTTTTTCATAGTGTGAAGTTGATCTTTTTTTCATAGAGTGTATCAGTTGATATTTTCTTTTATATTGTGTATCACTTGACGTTTTCTTTTATGTAAATTTTTTCTTTCATAAAATATATCAGTAGTTCTTTTTATATAGTGTTTTTTTTTGTTTTCGTATAGTGTAAATCTTTTTCTTTCGTATAGTGTGTCAGTTGATCTTTTCTTTCATATAGTGTATATATTTTTCTTTCGTATAGTGTATCAGTTGATCTTTTCTTTCATATAGTGTATATATTTTTTCCTATAGTGTATAAGTTGACCTTTTCTTTCTTATAGTGTATATATTTTTCTTTCGTATAGTGTATCAGTTGATCTTTTCTTTCATATAGTGTATATCTTTTTCTTTCGTATAGTGTATCAGTTGATCTTTCCTCTTATTTAGTGTATATCTTTTTCTTTCGTATAGTGTATCAGTTGATCTTTTCTTTCATATAGTGTATATATTTTTCTTTCGTATAGTGTATCAGTTGATCTTTCCTCTTATTTAGTGTATATCTTTTTCTTTCGTATAGTGTATCAGTTGATCTTTTCTTTCATTTAGTGTATATCTTTTTCTTTCGTATAGTGTATCAGTTGATCTTTCCTCTTATTTAGTGTATATCTTTTTCTTTCGTATAGTGTATCAGTTGATCTTTTCTTTCATTTAGTATATATCTTTTTCTCTCGTATAGTGTATCAGTTGATCTTTTCTTTCATATAGTGTATATATTTTCCTTTCGTATTGTGTGTCAGTTGATCTTTCCTCTTATCTAGTGTATATCTTTTTCTTTCGTATAGTGTATCAGTTGATCTTTTCTTTCATATAGTGTATATCTTTTTCTTTCGTATAGTGTATCAGTTGATCTTTTCTTTCATATAGTGTATATATTTTTCTTTCGTATAGTGTGTCAGTTGATCTTTTCTTTCATATAGTGTATATCTTTTTTTCTCGTATAGTGTATCAGTTGATCTTTTCTCTTATTTAGTGTATATGTTTTTCTTTCGTATAGTGTATCAGTTGATCTTTTCTTTCATATAGTGTATATATTTTTCTTTCGTATAGTGTATCAGTTGATCTTTTTTTTCATATAGTGTATATCTTTGTCTCTAGTATAGTGTATCAGTTGATCTTTTCTTTCATTTAGTGTATATCTTTTTCTTTCGTATAGTGTATCTGTTGATCTTTTTGTGTCGTCACTTTACAGACTTAATACAATTTGAATCATCGTAACGTAACTCTAATTAACTGATTATAATTTTTGAGTTCTACCGACAAATAATGTAGCCGTTTGGATTCAGTATGACTGACATATGATATACTCTTATAAACTAATCATGATTTTTAAATCAATTTGTGATGATGCACTTAGCTTAATCTATTGTCACTCGTTCAAGTTAAATTTCTCTATAACAATTCATCTACGACAATTATTCTTCATATACATTTCATATTCTGTAATTGTTCGTAAATATAATTTACCAATAAAACTATTCATATCGAAACATATTTAACACTTTAAACCAAATGGCATAATTCAGGTGAAGGACATCAACTTGTACATATGAACCCTAATGTTAATCCTAACCCAATCACGATAGTCATATTAACTTCATAATAATATAGGTAAATCATAGATATAATTATAGATAAATTATATCTGTAGATAGATAGTTTTAAATGATTTTTTAAAGATAATCGGACAATTATCATAAGTGTAAATAATTAATCCTTGCTGTATATATTTTTTCTGTCTTTTCAAAAGAATAAACTACATTAATTGCTGTATATTTCTTTTTTTAAGTAGACTTTATAACTTTCTATGTTGAATGGCGTATCATTTATAGGTTATTTAATGCCAAAGACCTTCTCCTAGAAGAACAGTAGTGGTACTATTTAACCCATAGCTGGGAGGATAAGGGGGTTCATACCTTTCCCAAGGGTATTTGCCCGAAAGTGAACGTAATAGCGCGACTGGAGTACGAACTCGCGTACTACGATTCCGCAGTCCATCGCTTTAATCATTACGCCACGAGGACACCCCTTTTTTTTAAGTAGAGGAATTATAAACTCAATTTAAATCAATGTCATGATATAGATAATCAGCAATATAGTTAACATATGATGAATTGGTTTTTATAGGATGCTAACAAACTTTGAGGATAATAGGCATTATCAAGAAACACGGTGTAGAATTGTCAATGAACTAATATCACATTAATGAGAACAAACAGAAATATTAATGGCTGTATAAGTTGATATTGTCTTTGCGACAAACAATACTAAAGTTTGTCCAATGCTCGCTGGTACGACAGGGATCATAAGTATAACAAGATTATCATCGATAATAAATAATTATTAATAATGAATTAATGATTATTAATCATGAATCGTTACGGCAGTATCTTCCGTATTTTTTTATTAACAACAACAGCACAAAAATGATATTTTCAAGAAAGAAAATGGTAAACGCTGCAACATTTACTGGGGAAAAAATGGCGATATCAACCATGACGACATCAAATAAAATACAAGCACTAATATTAACGTCATGAATGCTGCAGTAATAACAACAACAATACTACCAACAGCATTAGTCAATTGTGTTAAGAAGAGTAGCAGTAGCAGCAACAACAACAACTACAAAAAAAATACTCAATTGTGTCCGAAGCAGTAGCAGCATTAGCAATAATAATGATAATAGTATTAATAATAATAATAATAATAATAATAATAATAATGATGATGATGATGATGATGATGATGATGATGATGATAGCGGTAGGAAAAATAACACTAGCAATAACAGTAATACCATTTTGAACCAATGAAAGCAACCGTAGCAATAAAATGAAATGAATAAATAAATGAAATAGCCAACAGCAACATCATAACCACAACGACAGTCATCATCCTCATAATTATCACCATCATCATCATCATCATCAGCAGCAGCAGCAGCAGCAGCAGCAGCAGCAGCAGTAAGAGGCGAACGTTCTGGTATAAACTTGCATGTTTAGATTATTGCGTCACTAGACAAACGAGGCGAGTCCGTTACTCATTGAAGCGGCCGTGTTACATAGATTTGCTAATCCGCTCTCGTAATCATATTAAACAGACCAGAGATATTTTCTGTTAGTGAAGCGTGTAAGACGTTTTCACGTATTTGCAACTGCTTTATTACTGTGAGTGTATAACTCTATAGAAATGGGCGTATGTCAAAGTACATATAATACTAATACGTGCATACATTTTTGCATGTATTAGTAAGTATTAAGTAAGCAATAGTTTGGTACAAGTCTTTCTTGTAGACATGTTTTGTTAAAAACCACTAAGTTTATTTTTAATCAGTTCATTTGTTGTTTCTTATTTTCATTTGTTTGTTTGTTTGTTTGTTTGGGTTTTATGGCATATTAACTTTTGTAGGTTATTCAATGTCAAATCCATTTTATACAAATAAACAGTTCTATTTCAAATAATTCAGTTTAGTATAAGTACACAATTCAATTGTCAAAAAAATTTCTATTTCAAGCTATTCAGTTTTGTCAAACTGTTATATTTCAACTAATTCAGTTTAGTATAAGTATAGTTTTTGTTTATACACAATTAAATGTCAAAACAGTTCAATTTCAAACAATTCAGCTTAGCATAAGTACGCAGTTTTAATGTCAAAATAGTCCTATTTCAAGCAGTTCAGTTTAACATACGTACAGTTTAGTTCTATTTGACCCATAGATAGGACCCTATCAGTAGCTACCACTCTGGGTCAAAGTGGCCCTGGGAGCGATCGCAATGAAGGCCTACTTCGTATTCCCCAAAGCTTCAGCATTGCTGAAACCTCTCCATTAGATTGGTTAGTGTCCAGGACACTCGTCGTGGTGAGGTCTTACCCCTCTGCAGAGAAGCAATCGGTGTATTCTACAGCCACAGCTGAATGGGCAATTCTTGTTTACGTAGAAGATTATGCATCTTAGATAAAACCAAATCATTAAAAATTCCTTGAATTTATTTATAACACAAAAGTTTTCTTTGAATTTGAAAGCAATAACATCTCCACTTTACATTTGATAATGACAACTGATACTAGAAAGAGCTGAAAGTGAGAAAAATTAACCTATTCCTTCTCCAGGTTTACGACTGGTTTGAATTCAGATTGAGTTTTCCTTCTAAACCGGTTACCACATCAAGATTTAATAGCTCAGTCTGCCCTATTATTTATTCTTAGCTGAACGTAGAGAGGTTTGATTCATAACTTTTACAAGTGTATTAGTAAAATACGAACAGCCTTGTTTATGATTTGAACTCAGGTAGCTGAAACCATCTATTCCTCCGATAACTATTACAAGCGCTTCAAACTTACAAATACACACACGCGTACACGTCAACACGCTAAACTATAAAAAACATGCAATAAAATAAAATGAAATTTTTCTATTTTAAATCTGAACTAACTTATTTTTCAAAAATCGAAACATAAAATCAAATTATATTGAAAATAATATGGAAATCTTAATTTATAATCAAGAGACTCAAATCAATAAATATATATATTTACCCAAGTTCTGTGCACGAGCAAGATGTGACACAAGGTCAATTTTAAACAGGGTTTAACAGGATTAAATTCAGAGTTTTCCTTCTTTTAGACTGGTTGCCATACCAAGGTTAAAGAGCCCAGTCTACCCTAATATTTACTCATAGCTGAAGGAAGAATAGTTGGATGTATACATTTCCTTAGGATGTTGGCTCTATGTGAAACACAAACAGCCTCGTCAAGGGTTTGAACTCGTGTTGCCAAGTCCATTTTCTGCAACGACAACAACTACACCTAAAACACCACCAGAAACAGACAAATAGCATTAAAAAAAAACTGGTGGATATTCTTAAATTCTAAAAACTGAGTACTCTTATCAATTTATATTTTCTAGAAAGTCTTTCGTACTTCGTCTGAGAGAAAGAACACAGGAATTTCCAAGTCTTTCAATTTCATTTTATTAACAACTAAGTTTTAGTCCTTCCTTAAAATAAATATATTTGCTTGATTTATCATTTCAATGTTTAGTTTATCCTTATAAGTTTTGATGATATTCACTTGGTATTCAAAATAATTTCATATTTATTTGACTTTTATGTATATGAAAACATTACAGATACTACGGCCAAACGTGCGCAAATGAAATGTGCACGTTATATGAATTGTCGTTCATAACGATTTTTACGAATATATCTAAAAGCGAACGCATTTAACATCATTATAAACTTTAGCTCCAAAGAGGAACTTTCGCACCGCTTGTCATCATGCCTTGTTCATTGGCAAAAGCTCCTGGTGGCGACAGGGGTAGAAGTACCACAGAAACTGTGGCATCGCCTCTGGTTTGTGACTGATGAGAACAGAGTATCACACGTTTTCACACTTTGTATGATGAGATTTAGTAATTTGTAAACATGGATATAAATATGTATATGTATATAAATATTGTCACGAAACTTCTACGATTGGTTTTCTGTCTGCGAAGGTGACAGGATTTTAGTCTCGATCCTTTTACCTATGCCTATCACCCAGACAACGCCAAGCGTATTGCTGATATTAGGTAGGACAACATTTTATTTCAGGATGTCATTCAACCACAAGTAAACGGGGAAAACTATGACACAGGGCTTTTTGAACAAGCGACAACGCGAAATGCACAATTTAGAATACAAACTATTTTATTATCACCCCCCCACAAAAAAAAATAAAAGCATGTATGCGAAGTAAAATAGTCTTAGCGACAAAAATAAAAATATTTACAGTTTAACAATTTGGGGATAATTCACCAAGAATTTTTCTTTAATGATGTGTGCAGAAATATATTTTTTGATGTGTTTTGCGTGAAATAGGAACGGGGTGAATAAAAATTAAAACATTAAAATGAAAGCTTATCTTACTTCTCTCTCTCTCTCCTTTTCTTTTATCTTTTTTTTAAATACATATATGTCTCTCGCTTTCTTTTTAATTTTTTCTCTCGCTTTCTTTCTTTCTTTCTTTCTTTCTTTCTTTCTTTCTTTCTGGGTACATCTTCATTTTTTTCTCGTTCTTTGGCTCTTCTCGTCGTCACTCGACAAACAAAACAGTCACGCGCTTCTTATCCTTTTTCTGGCGGTATTTTAATCTTTCCATATAAGCTGGCCTGGGAAGACTGGGAAGCTATCGAAAAGGGAGCCTTCGGGTCACCCTCTATTATGGTCACCAACTTTGTTTTTGACATTGAAACTCTACTTACACTAAACTGAATTGTTTAATATGGAACTGTTTTGACATTTAACTGTGCGTAAACAAAATCTATACTTATACTAAACTGAATTAGAACTGTTTGAATAAACTGAATAGCTTGAAATAGAAATGTTTTTGACAATTAGACTGTGTACTCATGGTAAACTGAATTGTTTGAAATGGAACTATTTGCATAAAAATGAATTTGGCGTTAAATAACCTACAAAGGTTGATATGCCATAAAAACCTAAACAACCAACCAGCATCCACAAAAAAATAAGTTACAAATAAGAGCAGTTTTACGTAACAGTGCTGAATTTCAAAGCAAAAATAATCTGATCATTACAAGGCATAACACTCCCAGAAAAACAAACCTTTAAGAGCCTTTTTCTCTTGTGGTGTCATAAGCATGTGTGTATTTTGCTTAATGGTTAATCAAACCTATACATTACACATATAATAATTTTACTCTAGGGTTAATTCTTGCATTGAGAGGTGGTCACTATGGGATGATAACTAAAGTGCCTTGAGATAAGCAAATTTAAACCACAATCGCGCTATTATATTCACTGTCGGACTACAACACTTTATTATTTCTCTTACTATGGCTTCGACATTAAATAACCCATGTAGGTTGATATGCCATTAAACAAAGAAATAAAACAAAACTTATTCCACCCAACTATAGTGGACCTATATTAAATAGTACCACTACTGTCCTACAAGTATGACTTTGGTATTAAATAACCCACAAAGGGTGATATGACATCAAACTAAAAACCAAACCAAAACCAAACCACTGTCTCATAATTAGAGCTGTATAGGGGTGTTGTGATTTACATGCTGGACTGCATCATTGTAGTAAATTATTATAACAGTGTTGGTTGTCACTATCTCACTTGGTGGGTTTGTGGCAGAACAAATGCGGTATAATTTGGAGAGTGCTCAATATCTGTGATAGAGCTATATAATAATAATAATAATAATAATAATAATAATAATAATAATAATAATAATAATAAGTAATTATATATATATTAGTTTTTATGTATATTTTATAGCAGGGAAGTTTGTTTGTGACCACAGGTTTCATGCCGTCTAATAAAAGACAATCATCAGGCAGTGAACGAAAGATATTGGAGAAATCGAAAAATTCAGTCAAAAGAACGTTAGGATTGTGTACAACTCTTTATGTGTGTGTGTGCGCGTGTGGCGTGGTGTGTGTGTGTGCGTTTGTGAAGGTTATATTTGCGTATTATTGCGTGTGGTCGTATAAGTGATATTTAGTATGTGTGTATGAAGATACTGCGCCGCACGGTAAATTTGAGGTTGCCCCCTGGATATATGAGTAGCCAAAGTCGTGACTGATTGACCCAGTAAATTTTTTTTATATTTGTGTGTGTGTGTGTGTGTGTGTGTGTGTGTATGTGCGTGTGTGTGTGATGATTTTAACTCAGGAACAAAATATCATCATCAAAATATATCGAATATATATGATTTTGTCTAGTTGGGTTTTATGGCATATCAACCATTGTATGTTATTTAATGCCAAATCCTTTATATATATATATATATATATATTGATTATATATTTTGTTGAAAACATTTTAAAATAAATCATGTTAATGGTTTCACTTATTTCTACCTAATGCGAATATTTCTATTTACTATTAATCATTTGTTTGCACACAGTTAAATGCTTTCAAGTATTTCTATGTATCACTAACAATTCAATCAAACGCCAGTCATTTGTTCACACACAGTTGAATCATTAAACAGTTATATTTCAAACAATTTAGTTTCGCATTAGAACACAGTTTAGTTCTATTTGACCCATACATAGGACCCAATCAGGTGCCACCACTCCGGGTCAGAGTGGATCTGTGAGTGATGGCAATGAAGGCGTACTCTGCATTAGCCAAAGCTCCAGAATTAATGGAGCCTCACCATCAGATTGTTTAGTGTCATATCCACGACACTCGTTGGTGGAGTCTTATGTCTCTGCAGATATCAAGTCGGTGTATTCTACGGCCCCAGCTGATTGGGCCAATCTGACACACGCTTATAATACTTACTGTTAACAGGTGGTCATTTATCTTGTTAGTGACCTGGCTCATCACTTCTTAACTAGTTATTTATTAAGCTTTGTTTCATTCATAGATTGCTTATTGTTTTGGTTTGGTTGGTTTGGTTTCTTTGTTTAATGGCATATCAACTCTTTTTAGGTTATTTAATGCCAAAGCTATTCTCCTAGAAGAACAGTAGTGGCACTATTTAACCCATAGCTGGGAGGATAAGGGGGTTCATAGCTTTCCCAAGGGTATTTGCCTGAAAGTAAACGTAATAGCGCGACTGGAGTACGAACTCGTTTACTACGATTCCGCAGTCCATCGCTTTAACCATTACACCATGACATTACACCCCCAGATTGCTTACAGTATTAGCTGATACTAAGTAGTCACTCATCTAAGTAGTGGACAGACTCGTCGTTGTTTTCAGAGTGACTTGACCGTAATATAGAAAGTCACATTATAATAGTGCAGAAAATAACTAAAGAGTACATTGTACAGAAATGATGAAGTCAGTAGACGCTGATAAGAAAAAATGAAAACTTGCGTCTTTATTACGTGTAGAAATAACAGTAGATATACTTTAATTTTGTGCTATAACATAGGTCCTGTCTTTTCTTACACCATGTCCCACTTCTATAACTCGATTATCCCCATTTATAAAAGATGTTTTGCCTTCTCTCCATTGATACCGCTCAGAGAAAAGTGGCAGCAATTGTTAACGGTCTTATACACAAGTAAATTTTCTGCTTCAGTACGAGTGGCTTAGAATAAATCGACAGCATTCCTTGCAAGGGAGTAATATTCCTCCTGCAAAAATAGATAAAATAAATAAAAAACAAAGGAGAATCCTGGGTATGACACAAAACTGGATCTGGTGGTGTGTCTCCAGTTCTGGAGATCCAGGTGTGTGGAGTCACCCCTTTATTGCCAATAATCCCATGTCCATGTGGAGGTGCCCATGGTGTAATGATTATCGTCACAGGAAATGGACACGGCGACACGAGTTCAAATCCTGGACGAGACTGATTGCATTTCACATAGCACTAATACCCTTGGGAAAAGTATGAATCCAATTATTCTCCCTCCAGCTCTGGGTAAATAGTAGGGCAGACTAGTTTCTTCAGCCTTGGTGAGGCAACTAGTCTAGGAGAAGGAAAACTCTGATAAACTCTGCTTAAAATACTGACCTTGTGTCATATCCTGCGGAGGGGTTGGTAAATATGATAATCCCATGTCCATGGGGTGTTAGTACCTATTAGGGATCAATCAACGGGTCAAACAGATCTACTTATCCCCTAGATGGATCCTTAATCATTTATATTTGATAGGAATACTTCAAACCTGTTGTGTTTGTGTTTGTATTATGCCGAGTGGTGCATTTGTTGAATGGAAATAGTCACCAAGAACGTTTTTAGCTAACAGTATTTTATTATATAAAATGATAATTAAGGGTCACTACTCTACATATGGAATTAGTAGAAAATGGAGAGAGAGAGAGAGAGAGAGAGAGAGAGAGAGAGAGAGAGAGGGAGAGGGAGAGAGAGAGGTCTACATGTGTTCAGTGTCAGTCCGCCATCTTGAATTGTGCCCTTGACGTCAGTGGTCATGAGGCATGCTCCCATTTCCAGTGGGATTACTCTTAATTAACCTTGGAGTTATCTCCCTTTTTTGTTACTTCCAATAAAATCATAAACAGATTATCATTATCAATTTACTCCTTACGAGTTTTTCACGCCAGGATTAGCTGATGGTCTTTCACAAGAGTCTGAGCGAATACAGGTCTGCAAGACTCTTCTCAATATTATGGCTGATTTTAACCAATACTGTAGTCTGGATGGTTTCATTTTTTCCTCTGATTGCCAATTCTTCCTATCCCCTTTGCAAGCCTTTTGGAGCGTTGCAAGCGTCCCAACTACGATTGGAATCACCGCTACCCGTATGTTCCATAGATTTTATGGTTCTCTGGCAAGATCCAAGGATTTGTCTATCTTTTCGCTTTCGTTTATTTTCATTCTGTGCTTATATCATCATCATTATTATTACTCTTTAGAGAGTTTTTCACACCAGCGTCAGCTGATAGTTTTTCATTGGAGTCTGAGTGATAGCAAGTATCTTCAAGTCTTCAGGATTCATCTCTGTATTCTGGCCGAGCTTAATACTGTAATTTGGATGGTCTCCACTCGTCTTCTTATTTCCATGTCTTCCAATATCTTTACTAATCCTTTGGTGATGGTACTGAGCGCACCAAGTAGAATTGGTATCTCCATCACTTTCATGTTCCGTAGAGTTTTAGTTCTCTAGCAAGGTATAGGTACTTATCTCTCTTTCTTTCAATTATAGTCTGTGGTCTGTCGGGATGGCAAAACCCACTATTCGGCAGGTTCTCTTTTAGTTAACTATCACTAGGTTTGAACGTCTGGCTGAGATTAGTTGATCTGTTTGTCGATGGACCACACTGATGACGATGCATAAGGTCTTACATCCGACTGATGACGTTGACAGATATTATGCGTCAAGAAAAGAGAAAAGAAGAGGACTCGCTAACATTTATGATAGTGTTGATGCATCGATACGACGACTGAAAGAATATATAAAAAGAGCCAAGAAAGATTGATTACAGCGACCAAAAGCAATATAAAGATCAATCCAACAGCAATAAATAAAAAACAAAAATGAGAAGAAAAACAAATTTTATACGCAGCAAATAAGGGACATATCACAAGAGAAGATTTAGAAATGACTAAGAAAGGTAAATCTTAAAAGAGAAACTGAATCTCCTCTAATAGGAGCACAAAACAACGCCATAAGGACCATCTATATAAAAGCAAAATAGATAAGACGCAACAGAATAATGAATGTAGGTTATGTAGTGATAGGGATGAAACGATCAAACTCATAATAAATGGAGCAAATTAGGACAAAAAGACGAGGAAGATGATCCAGTGGGAATTGTGCAAGAATTTGAAATTTGACCATACGAACAAATGGTATTTGCACAACCCAGAATCCGTCATGGAGAATGAGACGCACAAATCTATTATTATTATTATTATTATTTGGAAGTGCCCGTGGAGTAACGGTTATCGTCATAGGAAATGAACACGGCGACACGAGTTCAAAACCTGGACGAGACTGATTGCATTTCACATAACACTAATACCCTTGGGAAAAGTATGAATCCAATTATTCTCCCTCCAGCTATAGGTAAATAGTAGGACAGACTAGGTTCTTCAGCCTTGGTGAGGTAACTAGTCTACGAGAAGGAAAACTCTGAATTCAAACCTGTTAAACTTCGCTTAAAAATTGACCTTGTGTCATATCCTGCCCGAGCAGAGGGGTTGGTAAATAGGATTATTATTATTATTATTATTATTATTATTATATGCAAGTTTTCTCCACCTGTTTTAATTGGTGCTCTTTAACTGAAGTATAACCGCAAATCTCCGAAGCTAGTCTCTTTTCCGGGCTTTTGGGGGTCATTTCAGGGGCACAAACTATAATTAATATCAGCGTATTGTTCTCTATTTTTTGTATCTTAAAATCCATGTCATCATCTAGAACAGATTCTGTTTTGTGTATATACCACTTGGTAATATTGTCAAATTTCTGCTTCTTGCACAGTTCCAAGTGGATCATTCTTCACACCCAGTTTTTCACAGTCTTGTACACCTCTTGTGCTAGTTTGTTACATTTGTTTATTATATGATTAACTGTTTTATAATTATTACTACGTAATAAATACTTACTATTCATAGATTTTCGCTTTAATATAATTGATCCTTATGGCGTTGTTTTATGATCCTATTAGAATCAGTTTCTTTCTTGAATTTCCCCTTTTGTAGTAATGTCCGAGTCTTCTCATGTGCAATTGTGCAAGTTCAGAGATATTTCTTTTTGATAAACGCTACTCCCTTTCATAAGCTTGAGCTGACAATAAGAACATTAGGACTTCCTGAAGTTATTAGGTACTACTACTACTACTACTACTACCAGACCATTGGCCTAATGAGTAGAGTGTTAGGCAATGGTCCGGGAGACCGGGGTTTAATCCTTGATCGAATCATACCAAAGACTCAAAAAATGGTACTTGATGCCGCCTTGCTTAGCACTCACTTTTATAAGATAAGGATCAATGTAAAGTGGAACAATCTAGAGAAAGGAGTAGCGCCCTTCCTTACACCTTGGTGTTGTATTTATTGAAAAGGGACCCTTTAGGTCACCCTTGGCTAAGGTCGCCAACTTTACTTTTTACTTTTATACAACCACAACTTTACATAATTGTTTTATACCGTCACGTGATATTTGTGGAGATATGAATGCTGTTTTATTGATTGAATGGTTTCTATGTATATCTTATTTCCTTCTTTGTTTTTGTATTAATTTAAATATCAATCATTGATCTAACAAAACTCTGTCATCTTTTCTAAGTCTTGATGATGGATTATTAAAACTGAAACGTTATAACATCGACTTTATTTCACAATGAATCCTTCCCTTTGGATGACTTTGTTTTTCAATTTTTCTTTTTTCAAACTTTTATGAAAATCAAAATCTTATGTAGATTAGCTTACAGGCCATAAAAGGCGCAAATTAAGCTTTATTTCGAGTCCCTTCAACCGAAAAAGACATCGACACACGACTGACGAAGGCATGGACGGCTATCGATAGGCTCTCGATCATATGGAAATCAGACCTAACCGATAAAATGAAACGCAGTTTCTTCCAGGCAGTGGTTGTGTCGATACTGCTATATGGATGCACTACATGGACGCTAACAAAACGGCTGGAGAAGAAACTAGACGGAAATTACACAAGAATGTTGAGAGCAGTATTGAACAAGTCCTGGCGACAACACCCCACGAGACACCAACTATACGGACACTTGCCCCCCATCACGAAAACTATACAAGTTAGACGAACCAGACACGCGGGACACTGCTGGAGAAGCATGGACGAGCTCATGTGATGTACTCCTATGGACCCCCACATATGGCCGTGCAAAAGCAGGACGACCAGCAACTATGCGAGGACACAGGATGTAACGCTGAAGACCTGCCGGAGGCGATGAATGATAGGGAGAAGTGGCGAGAGAGGGTCAGGGATATCCGTGCTGGCGGCACGACATGATGATGATGATGATGACTATTTGTAGAATTGATACTATGATTATTTGAAAAAAAAAAAACCAAACTGAATTTCAGTTGTGTTTAAACATCCTTATACTTGTTTCTTTTTTTTTTTTAGTTGCTAAAAATCATCTGAACTGTTTAAACCCACTCATTTCTGAATATTTTGCTTCACTTCATATATTTACTAACAAAATGGTAAAACTCCGAAATAAAACAAAATTCTTAATTAACATTGATGGATTCAGTGATTGATTTTTAACGGCATGTCAACCCCCCCTGGAGTTATTTTATGCCTAGAGGTAAGTAAGTTATATATATGTTTATGTTTTTATTTTTCGTGTTGCAATTTCTTAGATTTTTTTGGCACATAGTTTTATTTGAGAGGTATTCTAGCCAGACCTTGTATAAAAAATACCGCATTTAAGAAGTTTCAAGCAAGTGCTTGCCTTCTTCAGAGCTACCTGTACAATGCCTTGAAAAGAAGGCGTCTCATGTTAAGATATGAACCTATGGTATCTTGAAGAGAACTTTATGCACTTTTCCAGGAAGAAAATTGACCATTAGGATTGTGGAGGTGCCCGTGGTGTAATGGGTATCGTCGTAGGAAATGGACACGGCAACACGAGTTCAAATCCTGCACTAATACCCTTGGGAAAGGTATGAATCCAATTATTCTCCCTCCAGCTATTGGTAAATTGTAGAGCAGACTGGATTCTTCAGCCTTAGTGAGGCAACTAGTCTAGGAGAAGGAAAACTCTGAATTCAAACCTGTTAAACTTTGCTTAAAAACTGACCTTGTGTCATATCCTACCCGAGCGGAGGGGTTGGTAAATATATATAATAAAAATTGGAAATTGTTCTTCAGCCTTGGTGAGGCAACTAGTCTACGAGAAGGAAAACTCTGAATTAAAACCTGTTAAACTTTGCTTAAAAACTGACCTTGTGTCATATCCTGCTCGAGCGGAGGGGTTGGGTATATAGGATTAGGATAGTGTTGCGGATTAAAAGCAGTTCTGCATTTCGAATATGAATACACCATGCCATCACTATCCAAGCAATTATTTCGGACACAACGAAAAATATCATATCCAATAAATTTGTGACATTATGTCTCTAAGCATCCGAGTAATGATTTCCTCGCCTATATAACAACTGCATATTACAAAAACAAAAAACAAAAAACAAAACAGTATTCAGTAACATTGATATCTATGTTACTGATAGAAACACTAACTCCCTCTGACCACAAAGTAATCAATATAGTGAATGACCTCGTCATGGCCACTTGAATACCATTACGATCCATATTCCGAACTCCATTACCAAACTAGCCTCATCTAAATGATATTTCCTTCATCTTCCTATTTTATCATATTGGCTGCATACTGTGGCAAACTGCAGTGACGTCTCCATTGCTTCTGCCACCGCAATGTACATCAAGGAATTAATTACCGAATGGACATCACTACAGTGATAACCTTTCACTGGCTACTAAGTGGCCATAGAATGGTCAGTGGACCAGATGCCTCGTTCTTGTGACTCACCATTTAGGCGTTGGGGTGGCGGAAAGTCACTCTGCTATATTGCTGAAATATTTTGGGGCTTAGTGAAGAAGAAAAATAAGAGATCAACTTAATGGAATCTTAAAACTGGACTTTGACATTCACCTGAGGAACAGAGGAGATTTAGCTATAAAAACGGAAGGGGAATTCATCATTTTGGTAACTCTTCAAATGAGATTATATTGAAAAAAAAAAAAATAAAAAAAATAAAAAATAAAATAAAATAAAAAAAAAAGTAAAAAATACAGCTTCTTTAAACACTTTGATCAAATCTTCTGTCTGGTAAAGAAGTGTGTTTTATAGTAAGCAAACATTTACGTCCTATGCAGATTTTTATGATAGTCTTTTTTAAACTGTAAAAAAGCAAACATTAAATAATGGATCTGACAAGCCGTGTTCAAATCCTGAACGAAGCTGTTTGCGTTTCACTTATCTCTAATGCCCTAAGAAAAGGCATGAATCCATTTCTCCCACCCCAGCTCAAAACCTGGATAAGGCTGTTTGCATTTTTCATAGCACTAATACCTTTGGGAAAGGCATCCAGCTAATTACCAGCTTTAGGTAAATAGTAGGGCAGACTAAGCTCTTTAAGCATGATAGGCAGCTGGTCTATGAGACGGAAAACTGAATTCTAACCTAGACAACTCCGCTGAAAATTTAACCTTGAGTGACTTTGTAAGTGGGATTCGATTAATACGAACATTTAATAACCTTATAAATGTAGAGACTACTTACCAGACGTTTTTTAAAAGTAGAAACTAAATTCATTTACATATTCCCTACCTCCTTAAATATCTAAACACTTACAGAATGCTATGACATTAAGCTACCATTAGAAATTCCTATATAAATGTGCTTGTTAAATAAATTGAATTTATACGTCTGTTAAATAAATTGAACCTAAACTATAAAACATGATGTTATATTGCCTTTTGATCATTAAGGGTTTTCGGACTATTGTCTTCATCTTTATTGTTATTTCCACAACGTTTCGGCCGATATGTCCTCCGTCCTTATTCAGGTGTTTGTCGAACTCGGAAAACTTCACGGAACTTCGAACTACGTCCTTTATTGAATCAACGGGGGTCGTCTGTTCTGATTCCGTTAGCCATAACCGGGTACAAGTGCTAAGTATTCCTGTATTGTTACTCGCCTGCTGTCAGGATTGAACCTGCAACCTCCAGATGATTATCTCTTTAGAAGCTTAGAGAACCAACGCCTATAACAGTTACGCTGTGTCCAGCAGGATTCAATGAAGGATTCAATAAAGGACGTAGTTCAAAGTTCCGTGAAGGTTTCCTAGTTCAACAAACACCTGAAGAAGGCCGGAGGACATATCGGCCGAAATGTTGTAGAAATAACAATAAAGATGAAGACAATAGTCCGAAGACCCTTAATGACAAAGATCAAGCTTCGTCTCAGAAATTTAGACAACTTATATTGCCTTATATTTAATTTATATGCCTTAAGACTATTGAATGGACGCACAGAGGAAACACGTAACATGGACCAAGACGCATATGTGTGTCGTATAGCGATAAAATGATCAATGTATTCTATGAAATATTCAAGTTTGACTTTTTGTAAAATATTCAATGTTTAAGACGTATAAATTCAAACCTTATTAGCCAATAATGAATTTATGATTTGACTGATTTACAATTGATTGATTTTAACGGAATATCAAAATATCTGGGGTTATTTTATGCCTTGAGGTTTGGGAATCACATTCATTTTTTGTGTAGTGGTTTCTTAACAGTTTTTTGCTCATGATTCTATTGAATATGAATGATTTTTAAACATCTATTTGATCCATTGATAGGAACCTAACAAGTACTACTATTCCTGGTCAGAATGGAATTTGCAGTAACAGCAATGAAGGAGTCCCAGATATCCAGAACTCGAACCTCACCATCAGATGAAGTTTAGTGTTAAATCTAAAAACGAATTAATTAAGTTTATATTTTTAGTTTTGCTTAATGTAGCACAAGGTCTTAATTTGCTTACCGAAGCAGTTGTTACTACAGTCACCCATCTTAGTATTGAGCAAGGCCCCTGCGGCTTAACTACGGTGATCTGATGAGATCCAGTGCTTTCAACGTGTCTTGACTATGAAAGGAAGTTATTTGGTTGGTTCCTGCAAATTCATAGCTTTTCCTTTGTTTATGGTAAAGGGTGTTAGAAACTATAATTTGGGAGATGCTTTCCAATCTTTCTCTCAATAACCTGCTGCTGCTATAATCTCTAAGAACAGATACACAAGTTCGTTTTGTCTATTACATTTTTTGCGTTTGTAGAGTATAGTTTGCTGATATAGAGAGAGTTAAACCGTTCGGTTTTTGTTTGTTTATTCGCTTATTTATTCAAGAAATGTGGTCCAATTGTATTTGACAGCAACATTACAAACGAACCAATAGCGACAAGAGGAAGCCCAAAGAAAAGTTTTGGAAAAAAAAAACACAAACAAAAAACAACAAAACAATAGTCAACAAATAAACAAAGAAAACATAACGAGAGAAACCTTTCAAGATGTAAAAATATAAAAATTAGCAAAAATACTGGTTTAAAAAATAATAGTAACAAAACTACAATAAAAAGAAGACGAGACAAAACATCTTAACACACACACACACACACACACACACACACACACACACACACACACACACAAATATTTAAATAAACAAACATAAAAAAAAACTAGAAAAATACCCTGGAGGCGTGGTTGAAACAGTAAGAACGGAATTCGCCTGCGATGAGGCGCGTACGCACACGCGTGTAACAGACAAGAAAATATATTAAGGGAAGACGAACGAATGAGATGGGAAGAATCAAAAGAAGACAAGAATGAAAGTGAATAAGAGAGAAGAGATACTAGTAAAGAAGAGAGAGAGAGAGAGAGAGAGAGAGAGAGAGTTAGGCAATTATCCGAGAGTTTAGAAAAAAGAAAAAAAAAACTTAAGAAAAAGCGAAAGAAATGGATTTAACGAAGGATGAAGCAAATTGAAAGAGGTGGGAATAGCAGGAGGTGGCGGAAGTGGGGATTTTGGCGCATGTCAGTTAATGAAAAATAACAAAGGGAAATTTTGTGGGCGTTCGTAATCACACTTATTGTCTCAACATCCCTTGGAGTTTGGGATACGATTCCTGTTCATTGTTTCTTTGTTTCTTTGTATCTTTCGAGGTTTCTTTGTTTCTTTTTTAAAACTCATTCACCCGTTGATTTCTTTTCTTCCATTATTAATTTTTTCTACAATTTTCCTACTTATTCTTTTATTCATAATATATGTATATTTTTAATTCAAAACCAAACCTTTAATGCAATTATTCATTCGGACTTCTTTCTTTCTTTCTTTCTTTCTTTCTTTCTTTCTTTCTTTCTTTCTTTTAAATGGAAATGGCCTTGTGAATTGCCTTTGTTATTATTTTTCCTCTTTCTTTCTTTCTTTCTTTCTTTCTTTCTTTCTTTCTTTCTTTCTTTCTTTCTTTCTTTCTTTTAAATGGAAGTGGCCTTGTGAATTGCCTTTGTTATTATTTTCCTCTTTCTTTCTTTCTTTCTTTCTTTCTTTCTTTCTTTCTTTCTTTCTTTCTTTCTTTCTCTCTTATGAATAGAAAAGACGTTGTGAATGGGTTTTATAATCATCTTTCTTTCTTCCTTTCTTTCTTTCTTTCTTTCTTTCTTTCTTTCTTTCTTTCTTTCTTTCTTTTAAATGGAAATGGCCTCGTGAATCGCCTTTGTCATCATTTTTCCTCTTTCTTTCTTTTCATTTTTCCTTCTTTCGTTCTTTCTTTCGTTCTTTCTTTCTTTCTTTCTTTCTTTTAAATAGCAGAGCAAATTTTCTTTTTTACCAGTTTCCTCTTTTCTTTGTTTCTTGATTATTTATGGCTTAGACTTCCTGATTCAAGACTTCTCCATCTTTTTCATTTTAAACACCACTTCCGTTATTGCTAAATGCATTTTCTTTTTTTTTATAAGTTGATATATTTTATTTTTTGCGTATTCTAAATCTTCTTCTTTGTTTGTCTTAATTGTTTTGTGTTTATGTCAATCCTTGTCGCATGTGTTTATAAACGTGTATGTGCCTTTAAGCATTTTCTTTATTTTTTTTTTCTTTTCAGTTTTAATAATTTCAATATCTTTGCAGCAATTTTGTAAAATCAGGAAATATTGTTTATTGAGCAACACACAAATAATTTTCTGATTATTTTGCTATTTTCTTTTCTGCTGTTGCTTATATTATCGCAGTTTATATAGAGATATGTCAAAAAGTCGAAAATGTACATGCTTTGTGAGTTCATATTTTTTCGATTTTGGTTCCGATTTTCAAACTAATTTTTAAAGATGTTAACAATTCTAAGATTTCTTTTTGTTCGGTTCTCTCAATATCTGTTCTTATTCAGCTCGTCATTATTTGTCTTTTTAGACTATTATAGCCATTCAATCCTCAAACCTTTATTGATTTTCTTTTATGAAATGAAAAAAATGAAGAAAAAAAACAAAAAAAACAAAAACGAAAACAAACAAAAAAAAACCAACAAAAAACAAAAAAAAAAAAAACCAACATAAAAACAAAAGTTCTTAAAATTACTAATTTTTTGCTTGCTTTCCATTCTTTCTTTCTTTCTTTCTAATTCAACTTTCATTTTTAACGATTTATTCTAACATTTCCAAATTTTTTAACTCAATCTTAAAACCACTCAACTGAAGGGATATTTCTTTATCTTAATCTGTGTAGCATTCAAAGAATAGAAGTGTCGACTGAAAAGTTCATAGACTGACCAAGATACTCTCATGGAATGGGATCAAATCGATATAGCCTCCTTTGCAGTCCACACACTTCTTCCGTCAGTGTTGCAGTACTTCGATTCTATCGGTTAAAAGTTATCAACCACATATGTAACGTCGTTTTATTTAACGTCATCATATGAACTTTTCAGCCTATGAACCTTTCAGCCCATGATCTTTTCAGCCGACCTTCGTATTTTACAGAATTGTCTCCCCTGAAAAATATAATGTTTTGCAAGAGTAGCTCAAACTATTTAACATTATTTTTTCTTGTTCTTATCTTTACCTCAATGTTCTTATCCATATATTCTCTGAACTTTTTCAAGTATACACAAAAGGCCTTTTACTAAGCTTTTTTTGTTTAGATGTGGCAAAAGGCCATATGGATGGGGCACCCAGTAGGCTCAAAGTCACCCGTGAAGGTTTGCTAGTCTAGCTTGCTAACCATTATAACACCTGAAGCATCCTAATTTACTAAAATTTTTCCTTAGATGTTGCACGTGGCAACTTGAATGGGGCACCTAATGAGACTCGAACTCACTCGGGAAGGTTTGCTTGTCTAGCTTGCTAGCCATTATACCACCCGAAGCGCCTTGGACTTTTTTGGAGCGTAAGGCAGAAAATAGTAAGTAAAAGGAAAAAAGAGGATGTGGAAAATTCTATTTCCAGTGGTTATAGAATGAATTAGCCGAAATACAAAAAGACTTTCTGTCAAATCACAATTCAAGCAGCGGTTCCTTCCTGATTCGGAAAGTTAAGCAACAAAATGCCTACTCGGTACTTAAATGGGTGACCTTTTAGTAACGAAGACTTATTTGATTGATTATGCATTAATTTCTGGTTACGGGAAAATGGAAGAATAATGATGGTTATATATTTAGCACGATGGAATTTAAATTCTTTAGGTATAAGCAAAATTGCAGCAATTCTTGTAGGTTTGAACCTATTTTATCGTGATCCGATCATTTCCCTACCAAACTCTATTTTTAAGGCTCGTTGGTTAATGACTTACAGCATATCCAGCCTTGTAGGTTATTTAATCCAAAATCCTATTTACACTCACACACACACACACACACACACACACACACACACACACACACACACACATATATATATATATATATATATATCACAGTTATAATAATAATATATAATAGCTCTATCCTAGATATTGAGCACTCTCCATATTATATTGCACGAGGTTCGACAAAAACCCACAAATTGATTTAGTGACAGCCAACACTATATATATATATATATATATATATATATATATATTGCAAGGAAATAATTTGTGGGGAACTTTACTTAAAAAAAAGAGCTCATTTGTTTGTACACTGTTGCATGGTTTCAAGTATTCCCATCTAACGCTTATAATTCTATTTGATATCAATAATTGTTGCACACAGTTAAATTGTTTAAATATTTCCAACTGACTCTAATTCTATTCAACAACTATTCCTTTGTAATATAAATAATTTGAACACAGCTGTATGGTTTTAAATAATTGATAAAAAGGTTTATTAAATGATTAAACAGATCTATTTAACTCATATATTGGACCCTGATAGGTTCTACCAATTCAGGTTAGAGTCGATCAGGGAGTAATAGCAATCAAGGGGTACTCCACATTCCACAAAACTCCAGAACTAAAGCCTCACTATTAGATGCAGTTGTGTCCAACCCAGAGGCTGTCAATTTTTATACTAACAGACAAAATATATTTGCTGGTTGGTAAAACATTAGAATTAAAAACCAAATTTGCCAGCTTTTACCGGAAATTTCGTTCAGCAAGATTCGCCTCTAAATGTGTATTTTGTGTAATAAAAATAATGGGAAAAATATGGGGTTTTAAAACAAACATTACCAAGAGAATATTGCTATTATATGTAAATGTATTACAAAGAATTTTACAATATATATATATATATATATATATATATATATATATATATATATATATTTATATATATACATATAAAATATATGATTTGTAAACACATTTTAAAGATATTCATTTTTTATACACGATTAAATGGTTTAAAGTATTGCTATCTAACAGTAACAATTTAACATCTGTCATTTGTTATGTGCAAGTTATTTCACTATTTGTTAGTACACTAGTATTGCTATTTCTACGTAGTTAAATGGTTTCCATTATTACTATCTAACACTTAATATTTAATTGATAGTTTGGAGTTGGAAATAAAGACATTTATTACAGATATAAAAGGTTATTACATGAATAATATAAATAATACATTACTAAGGATTTTATTAAATTTTCATCATACAACACGTGAAAGCGCGTGTGATACCTTGCCCTCATCAGCCGCTAACCAGGATGAATATAATAATATAATATAAATAATACATTACTAAGGACTTTATTATAGAAATGCAATGAAGATCAGAAAGAAAGGGATTTTAAGTAAATGATCCAAGATTTCACTATTTCCATTGAATATGTAGGTAGAAACTCAAAAAGACATAGGATCAAATCACATTTAAAGCTTTAGTTCCAACCAGATTATCAAAGTTCAGCAGCGAAGAGCCAGATCAGTATTTAAATGGGTGATCACTTGAAACAGCGGGTAATGTAAGTGTGTGGCAGACAACCCAATGAATAGTATATATCAATATCAGCGTACACAAAAATGTTTAATGTTCCGAACAACTCTTAAAATGTTGATAATTCTTCTGAAAATAACACAAGATGGGAATTTATCCACTAACTCCCCGATGAACCGGATGTGACACTTGGTCACTTTTTAGTGCAGTACTACTGATTTAAATTCAAAAATTTCCTTCTCCTAGATTGGTTGCCATTTCGAGGTTAAAGAGCCCAGTTTGCCCAACTATTTACCTGTAGTAAAGGGGGAGCAGAAGAATTTATACCTTTCCCGATAATATCAACCGTATTTACCAACCTCTCCACTCGGGCAGGATATGACACAAGGTCAATTTTTATGCGGAGTTTAACAGGTTTGCATTAAGAGTTCCCCTTCTCCTAGACTAGTTGCCTCACCAAAGGTGAAGAACCCAGTCTTTCCTACTATTTATACATAGCTGGAGGGAGAATAATTGGATTCATACCTTTCCCAAGGGTATTAGTGCTATGTGAACTGCAATCAGCTTCGCCCAGGATTTGAACTAGTGTCGCCGTGTCCATTTCCAACGACGATAACCATTACACCACGAGCACCTCCAAAGAATATTAACGATATAGGAAATGCAAACAAGCTCATTCAAGATTTGAACTTAGGTTCCCAAGTTTACTTTCTGCGATGATAATTGTTACGCAACGTGGGCCTTCATAAAATAACACATGGTAAGATGTCATTTGTATATAAGATAAGGTATATCTTCGGATTCACACATTTATTCTACTTCTACAGGACTCTAAAGTTCAAATCGGCTGGTGCTGTAGAATATACCGACAGCATCTCTGCAGAGGAGTAAGACCTCACCACTCAACGAGTGTCCTGGATATGACACTAAACAATCTGATGGTGGAGCTCCAGTAATGCTGGCACTTTGAAGAATGTGGTGTACCCCTTCATTGTCATTACTCCCAGGTCCACTCTGACCCCGAGTGGTAGTACTTAAAAGGGTCCTAACTATGAGTCAAAGAGAACAAACTATGTGCAAACAAATGACTGATGTTAAATTGCGACTATTATATAGCAATACTTAAAACTATTTAAAAAAGAGCTCAGGCTCGTTTAAGAATGTTATCTACAAAATGTTTTTACAAATCATATATACATATTTAATATATATATATATATATATATATATATATATATATATATATATATATATATGAAGAGGTCTTGGTATTAAATGACCTAAAATGGTTGATATGCCGTAAAACAAAACAAAACCAAACTGGAATCTAAAAGCAGATAAAACTTTATAAGATCAATTATTATTTGCTTTCCATTAACAAAGCGATTGACCGTTGTAGATTTGCAGTCATTTGAATCAGAACCCGCATTTTCCGAAAGAAAGGGTTAATTTTTTTTAAACTTATAAACAGAAAATCAAAGCATAAAATTTGTAGAAAAAATAAAATCAGAAAATTGAGAAACAACAATATATTTTAATAACCATTAGCACGCCAATTCGCTGCCTTTTATTTTTCAGTAGTGTCTGATTTCAAAAATAGTAACATTTTCTGAATTAATGCCTGAAACCATTGTTTCGAGGCAGACAAATATCTAAAACAATCACCATCAGCTTAAATCGTATTCAAGAATTGGTATTTAAATATACTGGTCTCTGTCATGTTTGACAATGGGTGTAACAGCTTTTTGTAACTATTACTACTTGCAAAGGGTCAGGAGAATTATACTCACTTGATCATTCCATCAGTTCTGTATGCCATTAACGATGGAACTGAACAGAATTTCAAACACCGTTTGTTGATATGATTTTATTCAGGATGTCTTTAAATAGATGCAACCCATTAGTATGATAATGATTTATTGCTGAGTCAAGAAACTCTATGTCAGCTGGTGTGAGTTGATGCTTGCTCTGGATTCTATATGGGTACAGCTGAAGATCCTTATTTAAGATTATTTGTAATGATACACCTGAAAGACAAAGTTTTTTGGGAACATCTTCAAAGGGACTCTTTCGGACTCCTTCCGACAGAATCTCTCACCACATCTACATTGTCAGGACTTCTTATAGTCGGCTTCCTGCTAGATCTGGGATTTTCTGCCTTCTTGTTGAGGTTGTTAAATGACCCTGTGGATTGAAATTTGTGTACTCAACGATAAATTTGGGTTTCCAGGGGATAATGTATATTTAGACACCCTATATTAACAGGTCGCATCTATCTTGAGACGGTTTTGAAAAATTTTGTTTGCAAATAAATAGTGATACAAAATATTTTTCTTCTCTTGTCCTAGGCATTGTGATCAAGGATTACTAGTTTTTAGTGTGTACTATTTTCAAATCTGAAACAACAAGAACACAGCATTATTATTAATAGAGGTATTAAACAACAAGAACACAGCATTATTATTAATAGAGGTATTAAACAACAAGAACACAGCATTATTATTAATAGAGGTATTAAACAACAAGAACACAGCATTATTATTAATAGAGGTATTAAACAACAAGAACACAGCATTATTATTAATAGAGGTATTAAACAACAAGAACACAGCATTATTATTAATAGAGGTATTAAACAACAAGAACACAGCATTATTATTAATAGAGGTATTAAACAACAAGAACACAGCATTATTATTAATAGAGGTATTAAACAACAAGAACACAGCATTATTATTAATAGAGGTATTAAACAACAAGAACACAGCATTATTATTAATAGCGGTATTAACAGTCACATGGGTCCCATGTATATTGAGACACCCTATATTAATGGGTTCCATCTATTTTGAGACAGTTTTGAATGATTTTATCTCCAAATAAGGAGTGTCCATGGCATTGTGATCGGGATTCATCATCATCATGTCGTGCCGTTAGAACGGATATCCCTGATCCTCTCTCGCCACTTCTCCCTATCATTCATCGCTTCTGGCAGGTCTTCAGGCTACATCCCGTATCCTCACATAGCTGCTGTATGTATGTTCGAGCTGGTCGTCCTGCTTTTGCTTGGCTATATGCGGGGGTCCATAGGAGTACATCACTGATGAGTTCATCCTTGCTTCTCCAGCAGTGTCCTGCGTGTCTGGTTCGTCTAACTTGTATAGTTTTCGCGATGGGAGGCAGGTGGCCGTATAGTTGGTGCATTGTGGGTTGTTGCCGCCAGGACTTGTTCAATATTGCTCGTAATATTCTTGTGTAATTGTCGTCTAGCTTCTTCTTCAGCCGTTTAGTTAGCGTCCAAGTAGTGCATCCATATAGCAGTATCGATACGGCCGCTGCCTGGAAGAAACTGCGTTTCATTTTATCGGTCAGGTCTGATTTCCATATGATCGAGAGCCTATCGATAGCTGTCCATGTTTTCGTTAGTCGTGTGTCGATGTCTTTTTCGGTTGATGAGACGCTGCTTCCTAGGTAGGTGAATTTGTCTACTAGTTTCAGAAAGGTTCCGTCTAGTGTGGCAATGTCGCCCGTTTGGTTATAACACATATATTCAGTTTTGTGTGCATTAACATGGTGGCCAATGCCTGCGGCGGCTCGTTCCAAACTATGCAGTAGTGTTTCGGCTTGGTTAGGTTTATTCGCCAGTAACGCTATGTTATCGGCGTAGTCGGCGTCGGTAATTGTTTTTGCGGGGTACCTTCTGCTTCTTTGTAGATTTATACTCTACTAATAATAATCATGTGTTCTTTTTTGTTTCAGATTTGAAAATTGCAGTCCCATGGGTCCCATGTATATTGAGACACCCTATATGCATTCTACCCAGTGCCTCCATTAGAATGTTAACAATACGCCTGTAAATAGAGTTCAAATATATAAAGAGATATATTTAAAAGATAAAAGTATTTTACGATTTTAATAAATAATAAAATCCATGAGATAGATAGAGTTTATGCTAAAGGTAAAATTAATAAATAGATAAAATTATCAATACCAGAGCCTATTTATATCAGTAACACTTAACTTTATTTTTTATCACAAATGATTTCTCTTTCCTCATTTGTAATTTGTTTCTATCGTAAAATAATTGTCAGTGCATTCGCATTATACATAAAATGGTTTTAATCTGCTTATAATGTTTGAAATAATCCTAATATTGACAATTTTTCCTTAACTTTCAATACATATTTTTGTACAGAAATACTTGCAATTCGTTACTATAGATAAATAATTATCAAAGTATTTATATTACACGTATAATCTTTCTATGCAGGCAGTAAGACTGGCCTTAATTTCTGACCTCTGACCATACCTTTCTTCTAAATGTTCAATGCAGTTCTACAGTAAAATAATTATCTATATTTATATTACACATATGATCATTCTATGCGGTCAGTAAGAGACGTTTTAATTCCTGACCACAGATAATCACCCTCATTCAAATGTTCATTTCAATAGTAAAAAAATATCTATGTATTTACATTATATGTATAATCGTCCTTTTATGTCAATGGGACTCTTCTTAATTCTTGTCCACAGACAATTTATTTCTTCAAAATGTCTAATGCATTTCTATAGTAAAATGATAATCGATGTATTTACATTATACATGTGACCATTCTATGCTGTCAGTAAGACTCGCCTTAATTTCTGACGACAGACAATCCTTTTATTTCAAATATTTAATGCGTTTCTTGATGTAGAATACACTGACTGCACGTTTGCAGAAGATTAAGACTCCCCCTCACAATGTTCTGGATCAAATACTAAACTGTATCTGATTGTGAGGCTTCATTCCAGGAACTTTGGGGAATGTGGAGTACACCTTCCTTGTCATTACTCCCAGATCCACTCTAACCTGAATTGGTTGTACCTGTTTGGATCAAATCAGTGTGTCAAATAGAACTGTTTAATAATTTACTAAGGATTATAGTAAGTTATTTTAAACCATACTGCTGTGTACAAATTATTCATATTACATAGGAATACTTGATGAATAGACTTAAAGTTCGTTAGGAATATTTGTAACGGTTTAATTGTGTGTAAAAAAATATTGATATCAAAAAGAATTACAAGCGTCAGTAATATTTGAAACCATGTAACTGTGAGATAACAAATGTGCTCTAACAACTTAAAAAATAAAGTTATCCATAAACTATTCGGTCACAGCACACACACACACACACACACACACACACACACACACACACACACACACACACACACACACATATATATATATATATATATATATATATATCTTGTTTAGCATGGATGCTTATCTGCGACCGTAGATTTCATGCTATCTTATTACGACAATCATCTGCCTAATTATTATCGTAATAAGAAGGCATGAAACTAGTGGTCTCAGATAAGCCTGCATGCTATTAAATATATATATGAAAACTAATATATATTTATATATCAATATTATATAATAGCTCTATCACAGATATTGAGCACTCTTCAAATTATACCGCAATAGGTCTGCCACAAACCCACCAAATGAGATAGAGACAACCATACACCGTTGTAATATATATAACAGTAATTATAAGATAGATGAACATATATTAAAAAAAAAAAACTTATCCAAAAAATGTTCTCCCTACTGATCCTACCAAAAAAAGTAAGATTTATCATTTACTATAACAAATTTAAAAGCTCCAACCTAATTATTTCCAATAGCGCTTCCCCTTCCACGGAACTTCTTGATAAGACTAACGTCGTATATATGTTCAAATGTCTCTTGGGAGACTGTGTCTCCAAAGAAAATAATGTGTATGTTGGTGGTCTTACCACTACAGCTCTTTCTTGACGGCTGATAATGCACCTTAATGATTCTAGCACTATAGCCTTTCATCTTAAAACCCATTCTATTCCCAAATCCAAATTTCGAAAAATTCTAGTTGAAAACACCACTATAATAGCACACAAAATAAATAAGCTACGACAACAAATCCTAGAAGCCCTACATATAAAAACAAAAATACCTAAAATCAATAGAATTGATTTTGAAAATAGCGATAATGCTTTGAAATGCTTTTAGATTTTTAAAAAATATTCCATATTTCTTGATAATTTTCTATTTACGTTGATAGCATTTTGTTTTTTAAATTCATCCGCAACTGAGATTTCTCCAACTCTGTGTTTACGTAGTTCTGTTATGTTATAAAATCCAAAAAAACTTTCGAAACTCTTTAAAAAAAAAACTCTTTACACATGCAAGTAACCCCTGATGATAGTCTATAAAAAGTCAGAAAAAGCTTGGGACAATTTTGGTAAATTCATCCACCAATTCCAACCTGAGACCAAGACACTTATCAGGAAACTTGAAAGGATCTTAAAATTATATAGATAAAATTTGTCTTTATTATTTAATTAAACATGCTTAATTGAAAGATCGCTGCCTAACTGCACACACACACATGTGCGTATATATATATATATATATATATATATATATATATATATATATATATATGTGTGTGTGTGTGTGTGTGTGTGTGTGTGTGTGTGTGTGTGTGTGTGTGTGTGAACAGGATTTGGAATTAAACAAGGGTTGATAATATCGTAAATTTTCAACCAATGAATCATAAAAAATTGACTTAGTCAGGGAAATTATAGGAAAATAATAAAATAATAATAGGAAAATAATGAAATAATAAATCAATTTGTAACAGTTTTGTTAATACATTAAGAATTTAAATACTGTCGTGCTAAATTTAAATACTGTCGTGCTAAATATAAAACAGTTATTACTCTTTCATTTTTTCCCCTGTCGCCAGAAGGAACCGGATCACTAAACATGTGATCATTCCAGTAAGTCGGGGTTTTGATGTATTTGTTGAGTAAATCCAGTCTGTCATTTTACAGGTTCTTTAGTTGTTTATAATGTTGCAATCAGATCAATGATATGTTCACATATGTCTGATAAAATAGACTAAAATTTGTTTATTCTCGTACTGGGTTACAATAGCGTAGGACGCTCCGTGTATTGAATTTACATGCAAGGTTACTTTGCTAGACATTGTTCACACAAGACTAGCATGTTTAGAAAAACCTTATCCCAAGTAAAATCAAACTCAGCGTGTCCACATATAATATCTTCCAGCTATGTGACTTTATGTCAAGTTTTATTTTTCAGATGGAAGAGTCAGACGTTGCTGGCAAAGAGACGTTAAGTTTGGATTTACTGGAAAATGTCATTAAGAGCTCAGTTATTTATCTCATCTTACACCGTCTGGGCCGTACTTGTGGCTGCTCTCTGGCTGAGATAGTTGCGTAAGTACATTAATAAATCCACTGCTAATGATGAACAAAATATTAGACGATAAATATTGATTGTTCAACATAATCGCCTTCCTTGTTGATGCTATTGATTTAGTGGTGAATATCAATCATGTAGAATATTATTCAGAGAAAATTTTAGATACAATTCAGGATACGAATTTATTGATCTATTCTCGTAAATATTTACCAAAATTGGGTCCAGTAATGAATAAATGTATAAATAAATAAATAAATAAACGAATGAAACAGACTTTCGTATAATTTTTGCAAGACACACACTGCATGAAAGTTTGATGCAACACATTCTTTCCACTCATAAATTCCCTGATTGACATCTTTTTAAACTAAGCTTATCTTAATTGGACCTCGCGCCCAATCTCCAAGTACTTTTTTTCTCATCCAGGTTATTCTAACAATTATCAGTCCTATAGAATATACCTTAGATTAGTAAGTATATCTCACTCGTTCACTTATAATTTTTTCTCTCCAGTTTCCCCATATTTAAATGTTTAACTTGTTTGGTGCCTTAATTCTTACATATTCTTCTTGTTTCCTCTTGTTTTTGTTTCGTGGCTGTTTTTAGGTTTTGCTCAACAAATATTCTCATTTCCCCATGCCAATCGAAAATACCCGCCCAGTCCCAACAACGTTCTTCATTCTTTCATCCTCAGCCATTTGCCTCCTGCTTACCAAAGAATTAAAAAAAAGAGAAAGAAAATACTGGCGAGAAGAACATCGCTGGCAACACGCATTTGCCGCCAATCACTTTCCCGCCACGATTTCATGTAATGGACTATTTATTAATTGGTACGGCTCTCGTGCGTCTGTTATCGGAAATTCAATCATAATACTCTTTCCTCGATTTAATTAATTTGTTTGTCGAGTAAATGAAAGAGCTAGTTCTAAAAGCACATCTGCATTGGCCGGAAGGGTGCGTGGTGGATATGAGTTCGAGTGGGGTGGGGGAATAGAATGGGCTGGGACAACCAATGAACTTGCGTAATCTTTTTAAAAAATCGTAATGTGAGTGAAGTGCATACACAAATAAGGCTGTGAAATTCTCCAATCAATCAATAGTAAGAAAAGAAATTCGTTGTATTTTAACTTATAACTTTTTTTTACATATCGTAGTCATCAATTAAGGAATGTAAACTAAATTTGGTGATATAAACAGATCTATAAAAAAGAATAATAAAACCGCAAAATAAGTCTAAAAGAAATACGCTCTACATACATACATACATACATACATACGTCTTTGTATGTAACACCGATAAATAAGTACAACCCCAAAAAATTTTTTGTAAAAAGTCCATTTTCTTCTAAACTAAAGATAACAGGATTTTCTTATTTCTAGTGAAACATTATTAATCAAAATGGATATTATTTGCTATTATTTACACTATCACCCATAAATAAGTACACCCCTAACAATTTTTGATAAAAAGTTAATTTTCTTCTAAACCAAAGATAGCATGATTTTATTATTTCTAGTGGAACATTATATGATCAAAATGGATATTATTAGCTATTATTTACACTATCACCCATAAATAAGTACACCTGTATAATTTTTGATAAAAAGTTCATTTTCTTCTAAACCAAAGCTAGCAGGATTTTATTATTTCTAGTGGAACATTATACAATCCAAATGGATATTATTAGCTATTATTTACACTATCACCCATAAATAAGTACACCCTAACAATTTTTGATAAAAAGTTCATTTTCTTCTAAACCAAAGATAGCAGGATTTTATTATTTCTAGTGGAACATTATACAATCCAAATGGATATTATTAGCTATTATTTACACTATCACCCATAAATAAGTACACCCTAACAATTTTTGATAAAAAGTTCATTTTCTTCTAAACCAAATATAGCAGGATTTTATTATTTCTAGGGGACATTATACAATCAAAATGGATATTATTAGCTATTATTTACACAATCACCCATAAATAAGTACACATGTATAATTTTTGATAAAAAGTTCATTTTTCATTTTCAGCAGGATATTATTATTTCCAATGGAAAATTATGAAATCAAAACGGATATTGTTATGCATAATTTATTACGAAAATCTGCAATACAGAAACAATGTAACCAAAAATAATAATTCGTAGCAGAAATATAACTCCACTATTTATATAGATCTATATAATTTTAGTAAAAGTTATAGAAGTGTTACAATTTTACATAATAAAATTTGAATACTCTACTGTTTGGATATAAATAAATGATATCTAATAATAAGTCTTTTGTTTATATAATATTCCAATATATATGATAAAAAATAGAACTAGCGATTTATTGCGTTGTTTGGTTTATTTTTGGTTTAGAAAATTAACTTTTTAAAAAGGAGTGTACTTATTTATGAACCATTTTTTGTTTGAATGTATGTATGTATATGTGGGCGAATGTGTTTTGTAATAATAATAATAATAATTATAATAATATAAAAAGCCGTCCTAGAAAATGACACACATAAAACTCCTATGGGACTTTGACATACAGACGGATCACCTTGTCTCGGCCAGAAGACCAGACCTTATAATAATCAACAAAAAAAAAAAAAAAAAAAGAAAAAAAAAGAAAAAGAGACAAAAAAAGAGAAATTGCAAAATAATCGACTTTGCTGTCCCGGATGACCACAGAATGAAATTGAAAGAATGTGAAAAGAAGGATAAGTACCAGGACCTTGCTAAGGAATTGAAAAAACTATGGAACATGAAGGTGAAAAATATACCAATTGTAATTGGTGCTTTTGATATAGTAACTTAAGGATTATTAAAGGGACTGGAGGACTTGGAGGTTGGCGGACGAGTGGAAACCATCCAAACTACTACATTATTGAGAACGGCCAGAATACTGAGAAGATACTATGGAACATGAAGGTGACGGTGATGCCAATTGTTATTGGTGCACTCGGTACAGTCACCAAAGGATTGATACACGTACTGGAGGACTTGGAAATAAGAGGACTAGTGGAGACCATCCAGACTACAGCATTATTAAGATCGGATAGAATACTAAGAAGAGTCCTGAAAATTTAAGGAGACTAGCTGTCGCTCAAACTTTAGTGGATGACCCGCAGATAACGCTGGTGTGAAAATCTCAAAGGAGTAAAATAATAATAGAAAGACAAGTAAAATCCCTGAAAATACTCGATAATTTATATGTAAAATATACAATCAATGTAATTTTAAAAAAATGTTAAATTTCCTCTTTATTCAAGTTTGACAAATAAGACATTGACAAAAATAAAATTTCATTTTGCTGTTAAACTTAGGAAAATTTTTTGCATTTTATATTTAATATTTATTCTTCTATTATCTTTATAATATGTTTGCGTGTATGTGTGTATGTGTATGTGTTTGGATGTGTGTGTGTATGTGCGTGTGTGTATGTGTGTGTTTGTGTATTGCAAAAATACAATTAGCAATACATATGGTAGTTTCATTTGTTTGGTCTACTAGTAAAATTACTTTTCATATAAATTAATTGTACTGTTAGTTTGTGCCATGCTATATGTACGATACTGTAAGTTTGATCAACTAGTCTTTCCAAATGGCATACAATTCAGCCATATTGATTGATATTTCAGAGTCAGAAACATATCCACATAATGTGTGCTTATACAAAAAATAGCATTGTAAAATAACCCGTAATTGTTATTTTTATAAATCACGAAAAAATTTAATTAAAAAAATACATAACCGAAGAAATTTAACTTTGTGAATAATATATAACTTAAGGAAATTTTGTTATATATGTTCCCCTACCCCCGTAGGGTCGAGCTCTCTAGCGAATGAAGTTCTCTAGCGAATGAAGTAATCGTGTTGCCATTAGCGTTTATGCAAGGCTCTTCGTATATGAATTGAGTTCTCGGTAGCCGTTAAGCGGATGTATGTAAACAATAGTAATTGTGATTCATAACCGTTTAAAATTTACTTCGTTGCTGCTGGATTTGAACTCTGGTCACCGACTCCATTTCTTTAGACAAAAACCATTATGCTAAGTCCCTGTATTTGTTGAGTGCAATTGTAGGAAATTTAGAGTCTGTCTCTACAAATCAACTGAATTTTTTATCAATCGAATAATATATTTTTGGAACAAATTTCCTAATCAGATCAGAAACAACAATAACGTAAAAAAATGATTAAATTAGAGGATTTAAGAAGCAACAAAGTGAGAATTTTGGGGAATTATCGGATGAATTACATAACGGAATTTAATCTGTATGTTATTATTTTATTAAAGGGTATGACACAGGGTCAATTTTTAAGCGGAGTTTAACAGGTTTTCGATTCAGTGTTTTCCTTTTCCTAGACAGGCTGCCTAACCAAGTCTCAAAAATCTAGTCAACCTTACTATTTACCCATAGCTAGAGGGAGAATAAGAAGATTCATATCTTTCCTGAGGGTATTAGTGCTCTATGAAAATGCAATCAACCTCGTCTAGGATTTGAACTTGCGTCACTGTGTCCATTTCCCACGACGATAATAGTTTATTAATAGTGTATATGTCTTGTGAAAAGATTCTTTTCCTTTTTTTAAGTTGATGAGAGAAAATATTAAAAAGGGGTGATGCTCTAAGAGGCATAAAAACCAACCAACCAAACAAACAAACAAACTGATGTCTCAGAGGGTTTTAAATCTGCGGCATATCCCTCAAAATAATTTCGTGTCAGCCGTTATCTTATTTCAACAAAATATCACCACCAGATAATTAGCTTAAAAATGTTTAGTTTCCCTGCAACAAGTTTAGCACGTCTGTGAAGACACTCATTTTCATTTTCAACTGTGGAGGAGACGTGGTGTTGTGGTTAACGCGCTAGACTGCGACGACGTAGTAAGCGAGTTCGAACTCCAGTTGTGCTATTACGTTCATTTTTAATACCCTTGGGAAAAGTATGAATTCTCATATACCCCCAATCTATAGATTAAATAGTAACAATAATGTTCTTCTACAAGGATGGCTTTGACATTAGATAACTGGAGAGGGTTGATATGCTATTAAAGATAGAAACCCAACCAACTATGGCTTAAACAGTACCAAGGAAGGTTTTGTCATTAAATAACCAACGAGGTTTGATATGCCATTAAACAAAGAAACCCAACCAAACCTTATCCCATCCAACTATAGCTTAAACAGTGCCACTACTGTTCTTCTACAAAGGCGGATTTGGCATTAAATAACCGAAGATGGTTGATATGCCATTAAACATAGAAACCAAACCGAACCCAACCCAACTCAAAGAAATCTTTAAACTTTCACAGAAAAAATTCTGTAACATTTCAAAGCTTGAGACAGCTTACCCTTCTTATGCAGTCAATTCTAGAGACGACTGAGCTGTCGGTGAAAGTTAAAATACGCCGAGTGTATTTCCTGCAAAGAAATAACTTTTCCCCAAAAGCTCGTGAACTGGGTTTAGCATCAAACTGTATACGGCAGTGAGGATCTAATTCTGAAGTTCAAAGAAATTAGGAGTCAATCCTTCATTATCGTTACTTTTCGGTTCACCTTGATCCGTAGAAAAAGTGCTTGTTATAAATCCATCTATGTGTCAAATAGATCTGTTTGAAAATGATTCCTATTAGATAGGAATAGTTGAAACCATATAACTGTGCGATTTATTTGTATTAAATTACTTGAACTTAGAGTTGTTTACAAAGGACTATTATCATTAATTACTTGAAGCTATATAATCCTATTTGCCAACCCTTCCGCTCGGGCAGGATATGACACAAGGTCAATTTTTAACCAGAGTTTAACAGGTTTGAATTCAGAGTTATCCTTCTCCTAGGCTAGTTGCCTCACTAAGGCTGAAGAAACTAGTCTGTCCTACTATTTACCCATAGCTGGAGGGAGAATAATTGGATTCATACCTTTTCCCAAGGGTATTAGTGCTATGTGAGATGCAATCAGTCTCGTCCAGGATTTGAACTCGAGTCGCCGTGTCCATTTCCTACGACGATAACCATTACACCACGGGCACCTCATAAACAACTCGGGCACCTCCTAAAACAAATATATATATATAATTGCTTTACTAACCGGACATTGGCGTGATGGTTAGAGTGCTCGTCAATAGCCCGGGAGACCTGGGTTCAATCCCAGGTCGAGTCATACCAAAGACTCAAAAAATGGTACTTGATGCCTCCTTGCTTTATACTCAGCATTATAGGGTAAGGGTAAAATGGAGCAATCCAGAGAATGGAGTGGCGCCCTTCCCATCATCTTGGTGTAGTAGCTATCGAAAAGGGAACTTTCGGGTCATCCTCGACTAAGGTCGCCAACTTTACTTAACTTTTATAATTGCTTGAAATACTTGTAGCCATATAAATGTGCAAATTATTAGTATTAGATGGAAATACTCTAAACCATACAACTGTGAACAAATAAAAAATAATTATTATTAAATTGTAATAGTCACACGAAATCATATTGCTTTTTTGGAAGACTATAGATTTAAGTGAATTGTTTCGATTAAGAATATTAACTTGAAACTAGTATTGTTTACAAAGGATTTAGAAACTACTTGAAATTGTATAATTATTTTCAGAGACTAATTTCTGTATTAAATAACACAAGAAAAGTTAGAACCAGCCTAACCAAACAAAACCTAACTAAACAAAAACCAAACAAATGCATAGACAAAATCAATTGTCTATCCGAAGTAACTGGAAACATGACTCGTCTGACCAGTCGATATATTGCCAGTCTTTTACAGTTCAATGGCGATATTCTTTGGCCCTGGTGAGGTTCAATAACCGATGCTATGGTGTAGGATAATATTTAGAAAAGCTCTGGAGACACGAGGAGACTTGTCCCTCACTGCAATGGAAAACCATCGGCGACTGATGGTGTGAAAACCTGTAAGGAGTATAATAATACACGTCCTCTGTACTCTCACCAAAAGATTGGTAAAGGGACTGAAGGACTTGGAAATAAGAGGACAAGTAGAGACCATTCCAATTACAGCATTATTAAGATCGGCCAGAATACTGAGAAGAGTCCAGGAGACTTTCTGTCACCCAGCCCCCCAGTGAAAGACCATGAGCAAATGCTGGTGTGAAAAATCTCAAATGAGTAAAATAATGATAATAATAATTTAATAATAATCAACACAAAAAAGAGAACTTGCAAAATAGTCGACTTTGCTGTCCCGGCTGACCACGGAATAAAACTGAAAGAATGTGAAAAGAGGGATAAGTACCTGGACCTTGCTAGGGAATTGAAAAAACTATGGAACATGAAGGTGACAATTATACCAATTGTAATTAGTACGTTTGGAACAGTAACTAAAGGATTGCTGAAGGGACTAGAGGACTTGGAAGTTGGCGGACGAGTGGAGACCATCCAAACGACAGCATTGTTGAGAACGGCCAGAATACTGAGAAGAGTCGTGGAGATTTGAGGAGACTTGCTGTCACTCAGACTCCAGTGAAAAACCATCGGCTAACGCTGATGTGAAAAGCTCTAATGAGTGAATAATAATAATAATAACTTAATAAAAGTGACGGTGATACCAATAGTAATTAGTACGATTGGTACAGGCACCAAGAAATTCGTACAGGGACTAGAGGACTTGAAAATAAGAGAACGACAGTATTATTAAGATTGGCCAGAATATTGAAATGGGTCCTGGAGACTTGAGAAGACTTGCTGTCTTTCAAATTCCCGTGGAAGACCATCAACTAACATTGATATGAAAAACTCTTAAATGAGTTATAATAATATGGTGAAAGAGATAAAACGGTTAATCACATGATAATGCGGAGAAAGAGATGAAGCGGTTGATCATTTAATAACCAAACTAGCACAAAGGGAATACAGAAGTAAGTATTACTAAATAGGGAAGGTGATCCACTGGAAATTGTGCAAGAAATTAAAATTTGACCATGCTATCTAATGGTATATGCACAGACCAGAATCGTTCCTTGTGAATGAGACGCTTAACATACTCTAGGATTTTGAGATACAAACAGATCATTTTATTCCAGTCAGATAACCAGGCTTAGTATTATTTTAGAAACAAAATAACTTGAAATCTCGAGGATTTTACTGTTCTGGCGGACTACAGAGTGGAAACCAAAGACAGCAAAAAGATAAAAAATTACTGAGACCTTGCTAGAGAACGGAAATCTTTGTGGAACATAAGGGTGACGGACACTAAATGTAGTTGGTACGCTTGGAATGGTGCCCAAAGGATTGGAAAACAGACTGGAGATACTGAAAAATTATATGGCTACGAAGGAAAAATCGGAAGAGAGAAACTAACTCTTTATCATATCATATTCATCAACCCCTCCGCTCGAGTGGGATATGACATAAGGTCAATTTTTGAGCTGAGTTTAAGTTTTGACGCTAACTCTTTATTAACTGTATCATAAAATAATGCCCTAAGCACTAATTATGTCCTAACAGAAATTGATTGTGTGCAGAATAGGAAGTATAGGCTACATTGTGACAAGATAAAATAGAATCCTTTATGTGAACGTTGCAAACTGGCGCAAAAGGAATACAAGAGCTGGTATGGTGAGAATGATGATTCTTAGGAAACTGTGCAATAGACTAAAATTTCATCTTACTAATAAATGACTTGTATACAAACCAGAATCTGTCCAAGAAAATGAGACACAGAAGATTCTTAAGAACTTTGATATACAAATGGATCGCCCATTCTTAAATTTAATAAACAAGAAATGAATTTGTAATCTAGTGAGTTTTGCCATTCCAGCAGACCAAAGAATGAAATAAAAAATTAAATAAAAAATAAATTGGAGAAAAACCTAGAACTAGCCAAACAACTGTGTAATTTATGAAACATGAAAGTGACAGTGATATCAATCGTAGTTGGAGCACTTGGAATAGTCGCAAAGAATCTGGAAAAGAGATTGTGTGATCTAGAGATCAGTGGAAGAATCGAGACAACTTAGACCACAACACTGTTAAAATTAGATATTAGAAGAGTCACACCAGAGAAAAAACTACCAGCTAGAACAGGAGCGAAAACCTTGCAAGGAGTAAACTACTACTACTACTACTACTACTACTACTAATAATAATAATAATAATAATAATAATAATAAAACAAGCAAAAGTTCTTACACCTAATGATTAAATCGCGAAAACAGAAAATGGGTAGAAAAACATCCACATGACACCTTAGAAGACAAACTAGGAAAATGGTTAACTGGGGATAGTTAATCTGAGGACACCAATAAAAAGAAACAGAACTGATATTGATATCAATTTAAAAAAACAAACTACATAAGAACTAAACATGTAAAAGTTAGAACTGATAAGATCCAGAAGAAATGCGAGTGTAGGATATGTGGAGAGAGAGAGAGAGAGAGTGAGTGAGTGAGAGAGAGGGAGAGAGAGAGAGAGGGAGAGAGAGAGAGAGAGAGAGAATAAATAAAAAAAAAGCGAATGTAGCAAGCCGGCACCGAAGGCGTACAAGATCAAACTCGACTGGTTGGGAAAGGTGATTAATTGATAATTGTGCAAGCGACTAAATTTTAACTATATAGTCAAGTAGGAAGCGTACTTGGCTTAAGGGTTATCAACGTGGAAAATGCACATTAAACCGAGTTCTAGATGAGGCTGTATGAGTTTCAATTTTCTCATGTGTCACTGGAAAGAGTATAAATCCATTTTTTCTTCCACTAACCCTGGGGAAATAGTTGAGCAGACTGAGCTGTGAATTCAAACCAGCTCAATCCCACTTAAAAAATTAATCTTTTCCCGCTTTCTGGGTGGGATGAGGAGTGGTAGTGGCTAAACGCACACATACCAGTATATGTCATTGAAAATAGGACACAAAATTCTCTAGGATTTCGAATTACAAACAGATCTCTTAATCACGACCAGAAAACCAGACCTAATCCCCTGCTATGGGTTAAATAGTACCACTACTGTTCTTCTAGGAGAATGGCTTTGGCATTAAATAACCTAAAAAGAGTTGATATGCCATTAAACAAAGAAACCAAAACAGACCTTTTGGGGCAAATACCTTTGGGAAAGGTATGAACCCCCTTATCCTCCCAGCTATGGGTTAAATAGCACCACTACTGTTCTTCTAGGAGAATGGCTTTGGCATTAAATAACCTAAAAAGAGTTGATATGCCATTAAACAAAGAAACCAAAACAGACCTAATTGTTATAAACAAAAAGAAAAGAAATCGTTGATAAAAGAAAATAATTTCTCAACAAAAAGTGAAGGATCTGTCAACAAAAAGTAAAGAGTCTGTCAACAAATGGATTTCACCGATCAAGATCATAAAGGAAATCGAAAAACAGATTTTCCAGTGAGGTAACAGAGACGCAATAGAACATTAAGATTCCATTTATAGCTAAAGGCCTCAGACAATTTCAAAGAATCAGGAAAAGAGATGGGTTGAGCTGGAGATTCAAGAAAAAGATACCACCACTGTACTACTAAAATTGACAAGAATATTTAGAAGAGTCCTTGAGATCTGAAGAAATTTGCTGTTATTCGCTCCAGGGAATACCACCAACTAATACTAGAGTGAAAACCTCATAAAGAGATAATAATAATAATAATAATAATAATAATAATAATAATAATAATAATAATAATAATAATACTCGGCCAGAAGACCAGACCTAATAATAATCAACAAAAAAAAAAGAAGAGAATTTGCAAAATTGTCGACTTTGCTGTCCCGGCTGACCTTAGAATAAAACTCAAAGAATGTGAAAAGAAGGATAAGTACCTCGACCTTGCTAGGGAATTGAAAAAACTATGGAACATGCAGGTGACAATTATACCAATTGCGATTGGTGCTTTTGGTACAGTCACTAAAAGATTACTTAAGGGACTGGAGGAGTTGGAAGTTGGTGGACGAGTGGAGACCACCCAAACAACAACATTATTGAGAACGGCCAGAATACTGAGAAGAGTCCTGGAGACTTGAGGAGACTTGATGTCACTCAAACTCTAGTGAAAGACCATCAGCAAAAACTGATGTGAAAAACTCTAATGAGTAAATGATATTAATAATAAATTGTGCAAGAAGTTTAAATTTGACCATACGAACAAATTGTATATTTACAACTCAACATCTGTCCAGGAAAATGAGACGCACAAATTTCTCTGGGGTTTTGAGATACAAACAGATCATCTAATCTCGACCAAACGACCAGACCTTGTGATAGTCAAAAGAAAAGAGAACTTTCCAAATAGTGGACTTTGCCGTTCTGGCTGACCACAAAGTAAAACTGAAAGAAAGTAAAAAGAGAGATAAGAACCAAGACGTTGCAAGTGAACAAACTGAAAATACCATGGAACACGAAAGTAACGGTGATACAAATTGTAATTGGTGCCCTCGGTCCGGTCAGCAAAGGATTGATAAAGGGACTGGAGGATTTGGAAATAAGAGGACAAGTGGAGACTATCCAAACTACTAAATTATTGATATTGACCAGAATACAGAGGAGAGTTTTAGAGACTTGAAGAAACTTACTGTCACTGAAATTACAGTGAGAAGCCATCAATAAATGCTGGCGTAAAAAATACTCTCAAAAGAGTAAAAAAAAAGAATTAGATTATGAAAAATGGTATAAATACCAACCTGAACCAATAATAAAGCCGATGAAGCTACAATTTTCTGAGGGGTTTTTATAATGCAAACTGATAAAAAATAAAGAGCAATTGGCAAGATATAGTGGTTATAGGGGTTAAAGACAATAAAATAAAAACTTCTCTTCTGTAATTGTTAGAGATGAGGGTATGATCAGGAAATGAGCTGATAAATACATTAACAAGATACCTGGCAGTCCCAGCCTACATGAAATAGAAAATATTGCACTTTGCAGAACTACTAATCTCTTTTGGAATGTATTATCACCTAAGGTCTTGGTTCAAGACTCGGTGAACGATCGTAAGAAATCGAAACTGAAAATAAAAATGAAATAATAATAATAATGATGATAATAATAATAATAATAATAATAATAAGGTATGGGAAAAACACTTAAGGAGTAAAAATAAATTGAAAAAATGAGGCACTTGAAAACTACCACTGTAGCTGTGTTAGTTGGAGCACTGGGTATGATCAAGAAAGGGACAAATAAACACATTACCAAGATACCTGGCAGTCCTTGGCCGATATGAAATACAAAATCTTGCATTTTGTGGAACTGCTCATCTCCATAGGAGAGAAGTATCAACGTGACTGAAAAATATCACCCAAAAGAGGCAGCAAAAACATGAATACATAGAATACATGTAATCGCTAACTTATCTCATGCAAGGTCTTGGTTGAAGACCCAGTGAAGGGTTATAAGAGACGGAAAGTAAAATATATTATTAAAGGAATAAATAAATAAATAAATAAATAATAATAATAATAATAATAATAATAATACTGGAGATCTAAGGAGAATTGTCGTCACTCAGCCTCCAGTAAAAGACTCTCAGCTAACGCTAATGTGAAAAAAATCTCAAATAGTAAAAATAATAATAATTTGGGTGAGTAAGGTGATCCACTAGGAATTTTGCAAGAAATGGAATTTTGACCATGCGAACAAATGGTATATGCACAACCCAGAATCTTTCCTGGAGAATGAGATGCACAAACTCCTGTGCGATTTTGAGATACAAACGGATCACCTAATCTCGACGAGATGACCAGACCTAGTAATAATCAGCTAGAAAAATAGAATCTGCCAAATTGTGGATTTTGCAGACCACAGAGTAAAGTTGGAAGAAAGCGAAAAGAAAGATAAGTACCCGAACATTGCCAGGGAATTGAAAAAAACAAACAAACTGTGGAACATGAAAGTGACGGTGATACCAATAGTCATTGGTGTTCTTGGTATAGTCACCAAAGGACTAATAAAGGGACAGGAGGATTTAGAAATAAGAGGACGAGCGGAGACCATCCAAAACTATAGTATTATTGAGATCAGCCAGAATACTGAGGAGGGTCCTGGAGTCTTGAGGAGACTTGTCACTCAAAATCCAGTGAGAAACCATCGGCTAACACTGGTGTTGGAAAACTCGAAATGGAGTAAAATAATAATTGTCCAGTTCTGTTCAGTAATGGGTATTACGTGTTTGTAAGACTCCACTGTAAATATCAATGTATTTACGTACGCATACTTTTATGATTTCCACTAAAACCTTAGTAATCATGTTGATTGGACTTGAATTGTTGAAGTCCCGGAAAATGTATTCACATTTTTGCCTTACTTGCTCCTCCATTTGTAAACCTTCAGTTTCGTCTTCATGGCTTCAAATATCTTGTATTTAGTGAATACCTTTGCGAGTTTCCAAAAATATCCCACCTGAAGGACATGTGTCAAACGCTGGCCCGGATGTCCAGCCTGAAAAGGCTATTTCCAGTCTGGTTCTTGCTTTTAGTTCCTTCGTTCCCTGCCGCCTCCAATCCGTTGGTTTTACTGCGGCGCTTGTCAAAATCCTCTATACCTAAACTATATTAAGTACTCTCCTCTTTCCTCTCCTCAATTCCGGACGAGCAATGAATAAAGCGGGAAATCATATCTCGCTCACTTGCTTGCTAGCTTTCCCCTTCTATCTCTTCGATTTCTTCCTTTCTCTACTAACCCCCCACTTTCCACTGTTATTTGTTGGATTTATTCAGCTGGAGGCTGCGCTTACAACAGCAATAACAATAACAAAAATAATGATAATATTGATATTAACAATAACAGCAACCACAGCAACAATGACGTTGGAACAAGACGACGTTGACAACGAAAACAACGAAGTCTGAAACAGGAGAGAGAGAGAGAGAGAGAGAGAGAGAGAGAGAGAAAGAGAGAGAGAGAGAGAGAGAGAGAGAGATGAGAAAAAGAGGACGTAAAAGAAGAAAAATATGACCATTAGATGTGACAAAAATAAAAAGAACGAAAAGATTATGTAACAATATGAAAAACGAAGGCTTTCAGGGAAAGAAAGTTGAAGAAAAAGAAAAAGAAAAAGAAAAAGAAAAAGAAAAAAAAATACAAACAAAAAAGAAGAGGTAATGAACACTTAAATGAAGAAGTGGAAAGCGATGAAGAAAAAAAAAAAGGAGAATTTTAAAAAGGGAAAGAATAATAGTAATAACAACAGAAAGTCCAAATAATAATAATAATAATAATAATAATGATAATAATAATAATAACAACAACAACAACAACAACAATAATAATAATAATAATAATAATAATAAGAAGAAGAAGAAGAAGAAGAAGAAGAGAATTTATGACTACGTTGAAGGAAGTACGTTCTTGATGTGGCGTGGTATATATATAATAAAACACTCTACGTATTGGAACGAAAAAAAAAAAAAAACTGTCACTGCTTGGCTAATGTTATAGCGGTTAATTCACTTTCCTATTCACTGCCAGATACGGCCTCGCTTTCACTCTGAAACGTAGCACGTGACATCGTGTTCAGCATAACTGTGCACACGCATGCGTGAATCTATTCGATGTTTGGTGCTCCTTATGCTATTTGTTGCTCGCGTGTGTTTTGATGTGTGTATGCGCGTGACTGGATGTGCACACGCCTCTCTTGTTAATCTGAGATCTTGTATGTGTACGTTTAAATTGTTTTTGTCAATGTGCATCTATACGCAGGCATTTACATGCACATATATCTGCGTATATGAGAATTTTTATAATTTTTTGCTTGTGCATATTTTTTAAAATATTTGTATGCATTCATATGTCTTTAGGTATATATATATATATATATATATATATAAAAATTATTTTATAAAACGCAGCTATGTTATACATATATTGCTATATATATATATATACTTATTATCTTATAAAATTTAGCAATATTAAATTTTGCTCGCTCATTCTGTATTTATATATAACACAGAGAGACACGCTCAATATATATATATATATATATATATATATATATATGTGTGTGTGTGTGTGTGTGTAATTTCCCAAATTTTCTGCGAGGGGCAGGATGCGATACAATGGAAATTTTTAAGCGGAGCACAGCTGGCTTAGATTTCAGATTCTTTCCTTGTCTTCGACCATTTGTTGTGCCAAGGCTAAAGAACCTAGACTGTCCTATTATTTATCATTTCACCCCTCAAAAGGGAGGGAACCTTACCTTATATTAGCTCGAAATGAAACATAATCAGTCTCGTCGAAGATTTGATCTCGGCTTGATGAGCCCCTTTTCTACTAAGATAAACGTTACGCTATGGGGGCTTTTACTCAGTGCATGCATATAGATGTATGTACATATGTATTTAGTGGGGGTGTTGAGACTATCACATTTTTATTGATTATATATATATATGTATATAATTACAAATATTGTAAGAAAAAAGCTAAAATATGCTCGACGCTATTGTAGCATCGGGTTTAAAACCTAAAATATTAGAACATGATCCCGTATTACTCGTTCCGTATTTTTGAGTTTCATCTGTTATCCCACTCATGAGACGGAAAATTTGATTGTGGTGATACATGAAACTAAGAGTTATGGAACCAAAAACGTCGAATCATAATTACATATATATATGTTTGTGTGTGTGTGTGTTTGTGTGTGTGTATGTGTGTGTGAGGGAATGAAATGAATCAGTCAGAATACATGAGGAAACAAGTAAACGGACGAAAGATATATATTGGATGTAGTTGATGATTTATTTATTTATTTTTGCCAACGCGTTTCGACTTCAAAATTTGCCAAACATACAAACATACAAACAGCAAATGGAAAAACATTGGACTCACTGATCTCATTCTCAAAATTTCAATCATACCTCTCAACACCTTTGAAACTGAAATCCTCCAATTTGGAGAAAAATTTGCGACTGGATTACACAAAAAAATATGAATTGATATTGTAAACACAAGCTAAAGATATACCGACTCAGACTTTAACAGAAGTTTCTTATAAGGCTTAAGTGCATCCAGCACCAACCACTAAACATCGAAATGCACTTTACCAAGAAGATACATTTCAACCCTCACGAACTTCGCCAAAAATAAAAACAACCCAATAACATCCGCTGATAAAGATGGAGGGATCGTCATTTTAGACACCATAGATTACCACAATAAACTAATGAACCCAATCAATAACAAAAACACTTTTATTCCTATCTCCTTAAACACCATCAACAAGGATATAGAAATTTTTAATAAATCCTAAAAAAAAATGATTTCAAATGAAGACTAACTCTGGTCCATACTAATAAATTTCTACCCTATTAATCCTAAGATATATAGCCTTCCAAAAACACACACAAAAACATTCCTCTACGCCAAATAATTTGAGGTGTAGGAATAGATCCACATAACATTGCAAAATCAATTGCCAAAATATTAACACTTCTCTTAGAAACAATTAATTCTTCTCATTTAAAAAATTCCGGCGACTCCCTCAGCGTAATACGACATATAAACATAGTAAATAAACTCACAGCAAGTCTTGACATCAGACCTTATAAAAAATATACCTCTCAAAAATATATCCAATAATTAAAATTCCACTTAAAAAACCCCCAGAAGTTCTCTCACCTTATTTGTCATCAAAATAATCCAAATAATAAAATCATACATCAGCCACTGTTTTTCAAATGCAATATTTGCTACCAGCAAAAAAATTGGCCTTCCTATGGGAGCGCTTTTAAGTGGCGTTTTAGTTTGTCTTTTTCTAGAATTTTTTGAATCCAAACCTTTCAAATACATTTTGCCAAATTATATCCACACATTGACGATATTTTAATCATTTACCCCAATGAACACAACATTCCTTCTATCACACAGACTTAGCCAAATAGAACTAAGCTTAAAGTTCACGTATGCACTAGAAAAAAAAAATTTAAAATCTTTTTTGGACTTCTTATTCATAAATAATTGCAATGTTAGAATTCAAAGTCCACCACAAGGAAAACAGCAAAAATGATAACGTACATTTTTATTCGAACCATATCGATTAACCAAAAATGGCATTCTCATTGTTTTTTTTCTCACAGCCTTAAGAATTTGTTTCCATAGTTTTCTGAATGATCAATTTGAAAATCTTTTTATAAACTTCAATATCCTGAATCGTACAAAATCGAAGGCCATCAGAATCCACAAACATATGTCCTATAATAAAAATAAACAACTTAGCTCAAATATTAGCCCTATACGAGAATCATTATATAAGTTTCCAGACTTTTTTCGTATGGGCACTTTTATTGATAGTACACACATGAAACTCTAGTCCCCTTCGAAGTAATCTCCTCCGGCTGCAATGCACTTGTTGTGCCGTTCCAACAACTTCTAGAAGGCCCCATGGAAGTCCTCATGTGTGAGCGTGTCAATGACCTTCGTCACAGGCTCTTTCGTCTCCTCAATTGTCTCATAACGACAGCCTCTGAGCTTAGGGAATAACCAAAAGTCACAGGGAGCAAGGTCTGGACTATAGGGAAGCTGAGGAACTGTCTTGATTCCCATCTTGGTCAAATAGTCTGTGACAAGGATGGAGTTGTGGACTGGTTTATTGTCCTGGTGGAAATGCGACTGATCCGATTTGAAGAGTGCTGGCCTCTTCCGACGGAATCTCTTCCTGAACTCCCTTAAAACCTCAACGTAGAATTTTTTGTTGACCGTCTGTCCAGTGGGAACCCAGTGCATGTAGATCATGCCAGTGCTGCCAAAAAAGGGATCATCAAAAGTTTGTGGTAGGTGCTCGTGGCGTTATGGTTATCGTCGTAGGAAATGGACACGGCGCCGCGAGTTCAAATCCAGGACGAGACTGATTGCATTTCACAATACCACTGGGAAAGGTATAAATCCAATAATTCTCCCTCCAGCTATGGGTAAAATAGTAGGGCAGACGAGGTTCTACAGCCTTGGTGAGGCAACTAGTCTAGGAAAAGGAAAACTCTGAATTTAAACCTGCCAAACTCCGCTCAAAAATTGACCTTGTGTCATATCCTGCCCGAGCGGAGGGGTTGGTAAATATGGTCAAAAGTTTGTGGGTGGATTTGCTCTGTCTGGCCATCTTGGGTCTGGGAGAACCAGCATGCTTTCACTGGGAACTCTGTCTCTTGGTCTCTGGGTCATAGCAGTAGATCCAGTTTCATGCATGGCATTTTTTCCAAGTTTAAAACAGAATTTTATTGCATATCGTTCTTCTTAGAAGAACGATGTGCAATAAAATTCAGATATGCAATAAAATTCAGATTGCATTTTTGAAATTCACCAGCTGTGACAATCAGGTTTTAGTGGGGTGTATTCCAATTGCTGCTTTAGCTGTTCATTTGAACCAAAAATCATAAAAACTGGTCAGTTATCATAAGAGGCATAGCAATAACATACTGAATTTTCAGGAGTCTACGATAATTTTAAATGCCTGTACAAAAAAGTCGGGAAACTTATTGAATGAACCACGTAAAAAGACATGATATTAAGTCAAAATTCCACCCTTGCCTTATTGAAAAAAAACTTAAACCACTTAGTCATAAAAACTATTACTTGTACAACAAAAACAATTAAGCAGATATTTTAAAAAATCTCCAAAAATAGAATTTTTTCTCCTACCCAGGTGTATATGTTTAGAATGCAACAAATTATATCAAGGGGAAACTTCTAGAAACTTGAATAAAAGATTTTATGAACATAAAAAAGATTTTAAATCCAGAAACACAACCAACTCTTTAGTTTCACATAATATTTAAACCAACCACACACTTGACTTTCATAACTCTACCATATTTGCTTTTATTCACGATAGAGATAAACGCAGAATGATCGAAGTCTGTTCTATAACAAATTTTGAAACAATCATACGAAGACAAGGTTTTCAGAAAATATCACCATCTCCAGCAAAAGTGATGCTAAAAGATTTCAACATCCATTTTTGAGATCTAAAATTATTGACCGTTAAAAATCTGTCCTCAAATTGTAAAACGATATTGCGTTTTTTCAAAAAATATTCCGTCTCATGACAAAATCTATTTCGAATATATTTTCCCGGAGATACTCATCTTCGTAAAACCAAAACATTTAGCCCATATGATGACTTTGGATTTGCATGAAAAATTTTTCTATTATGTTTATTTTATAATATTGTCATACTTAAAATGATTTTTTTTAATAGAATGCTTTTGTATGTAGGCAAATTTGAAGTCGAATCGTAATGGGGAAAATTAATAAAAGATTTATGAAAAATACATCAACAACTACACTGATATATATCTTTCGTCAGTTTACCTTTTTCCACATTTATGAATGAAGATCTTGTGGTAGGTACAGAATCTAAATATTGCTTTAAAAAGCGTGTGCGTAGTATTAAGAACGATTTAAAATCCTAAGAAAAGGAAAACTTTGTTGCAGTCACTTACTTTCAGAAGTTATATCAGTGACACTCGAGTTTGTACTCGAGGAAGTAAGAATGGAACGGCGACCAACAGAAAAGACTTCTTCTTAGAATTTTAAATCGTTCTTATTACTATGCACACGCTTTTTAAAAGCAATATATATATGTGTGTGTTTGTGTGTATACGGGCACGCGTGTATATACATGAATATATAGTCATCCAAAGACAGACTTTCGTTCTAACAGAATTCTTCAGTGTGGCTAGACACGCAGGACGCTCGGAGCCGGGATCGAAACCCGTCCAACTTTACGTTAGACTGTGATTCAGACCACTCGTCCACCAAGCGGACCACGTTGACTGAGGGAATTTTAAGGTATATAAAGATTGCACGTATATATATATATATATATATATATATATATATATATATATATATGTATATATATATATATATATATATATATATATATATATATATATATATATATATATATATATATCCTCCTGATTTTATTGCTTTATGAATTGTATGAAAGGAGAAAATGTTATAAAAGGAAAGAAAGAAAAGACCCACAGACTAGAAAAGTCTGTTTTATGGGATTATGCTCATGTATGATTAGCATTTGGCGTCAGTCTGTTAGATTTGCATATATTTTATTTTTGAGAAATAAAAAGAGTGTTTTTGTGTGCTGTCAATTGCACACTTCTATGCGTATACATTCGTTTATATATCTATACATCTGGTTTATGCAACGAATGTGTCGCTAAGCGCAAGGAGATGCTCCCCAGGCAGTATCTCCCTCATTGAACTAAAAGATGTAAGGTCATGGTCAATTCCCAATGCCTGAAGCTTCCCCGAAGGAGAATACTGAATGGGCTGAACAATTTTTTACAAACCTTCACGCGAAGGGCCTATCGTGAAACTTATTCTCAAGCCTCATTCTGCCCTTACAGAGAGCTAAGTGGATACTTACATTTAGATTTAAGAAAATCTTGAATTGCAGTTAAAATTTATGGAGGATCTTATTTTAGTGAGTAAGTAGTTAATTATGTTACAAGAATCTTACTCATGACCATGTTAGACTGAGGACGGTAAAGAGCCAAGAAGATAAATGATATACATCAATTTTCCTTTCGGTATCATTTGTTTGAGTTCTTACTTCTAAGTTCTAATCAATGGTTTTAAATGGTAGCTTTTTAGATAGATTGTCACTCTCCAGGTGCATTTTCTTAGATACACATTCGCGTATGACTATATGCATCTGAAAAATCTACATTCCTTATTCAATGAGCATATATATATATATATATATATATATATATATATATATATATATATATATATTTTAAAATATCTACATTTATTTCTCTCTTACTGTCTACCTATCTATCTATGGAGCCTTAGCAATCCTATATATAAGATGATTGTAACTTTCGTAGCTATATAAAACTATGAAACCCTGAAGTGGATGGTTGGAGTTCGATTCTTTTTGGCTTATATATATATATATATATATATATATATATATATATATATATATATATGTTTACCAATTACTTAGTTCGAGCTGGATGTAACACAAGGTCAATTTTTCAGCGGAGTTTAACAGACTTGAATGTGGAGTTTTCCTTCTTCTAGACCGGTTGCCGTATCAAGGATAAAGGACTCAGTCTACCAAACTATTTCATCAACAGTTGAAGGGGAAAGAGTTGGATGCATACCTTTTACTAACGTATAATCGATATGTGAAATGCAAACAGCCTAGTCCAGGATTTGAACTCGGTAACAATTACACCACGAAGGTATATATATATATATATATATATATATATATATATATATATATATATATAAAGAAAGAGATAGCAAGAGAAGAAAAAAGAAAGAGATTGCAAGGGAAGAAAAAAGAACGAGATAACAAGGGAGGAAAAAAGAAAGAGATAGCAAGAGAGAGAAAAAAAAGGAAGAGATAACATGGGAAGAAAAAAGAAAGAGATTGCAAGGGAAGAAAAAAGGAAGAGACTGCAAGGAAAAAAAAAGAAAGAGACTGCAAGGGAAGAAATAAGAAAGAGATAGCATGGGAAGAAAAAAGAAAGAGATAACAAGGGAAGGAAAAAGAAAGAGATAGCAAGGGAAGAAAAAGAAAGAGATAGAAAGAGAAGAAAAAAGAAAGAGATAACAAGGGAAGAAAAAAGAAAGAGATAGAAGGGGGAAGAAAAAAGAAAGAGATACCAAGAGAAGAAAAAAGAAAGAGATAACAAGGGAAGAAAAAAGAAAGAGAGCATGGGAAGAAAAAAGAAAGATATAGCTAGAGAAGAAAAAAAGAATGATATAGCTAGAGAAGAAAAAAGAAAGATATAGCAAGAGAAGAAAAAAGAAAAAGACTGCAAGGGAAGAAAAAAGAAAGAGATAGCATTGGAAGAAAAAAGAAAAAGATAGCAAGGGAAGAAAAAATAAAGACAGCATTGAAAGAAAAAAGAACGAGATAACAAGGGGAAAAAAAAGAAAGAGATAGCAAGGGGAAAAAAAAAAGAAAGAGATAGCTTGGGAAGAAAAAAGAAAGAGATAACAAGGTAAGAAAAAAGAAAGAGAAAGCATTGGAAGAAAAAAGAAAGATATAGCAAGAGAAGAAAAAAGAAAGAGACAGCAAGGGAAGAAAAAAGAAAGAGACTGCAAGTGAAGAAAAAAGAAAGAGATAACAAGGGAAGAAAAAAGAAAGAGATAGCATGGGGAGAAAAAAGAAAGAGATACGAAGAGAAGAAAAAGAAAGAGATAACAATAGAAGAAAAAAGAAAGAGAGAGCATGGGTAGAAAAAAGAAAAAGATAGCTAGAGAAGAAAAAAGAAAGAGATAGCAAGGGGAAAAAAAAGAAAGAAATAGCATGGGTAGAAAAAAGAAAGAGGTAGCATGGAAAAAAAAAGAAAGAGATAACAAGGGGAGAAAAAAAAAAGAGATAACAAGGGAAGAAAAAAGAAAGAGACTGCCAGAGAAAAAAAAGAAAGATATAGCATGGGAAGAAAAAAGAAAGAGATAGCAGGGGAAGAAAAAAGAAAGAGATAAGAAGGGAAGAAAAAAAAGGAGACTGCCAAAGACGAAAAAAGAAAGAGATAGCATGGGAAGAAAAAAGAAAGAGACAGTAAGAGAAGAAAAAAGAAAGAGATACCATGGGAAGAAAAAAGAAAGAGATAGCATGGGAAGAAAAAATAAAGAGACAGCATGGGAAGAAAAAGGAAAGAGATAGCATTGAAAGAAAAAAGAAAGAGAGAGCATTGGAAGAAAAAAGAAAGAAATAAAACGGGGAAGAAAAAAGAAAGACATAGCGAGAGAAGAAAGAAGAAAGAGATAGCATGGGAAGAAAAAAGAAAGAGATAGCAAGGGACGAAAAAAGAAAGAGATAAAACGGGGAAGAAAAAAGAAAGAGACAGTAAGGGAAGAAAAAAAAGAGATAGCATGGGAAGAAAAAAGAAAGAGATAGCAAGGGAAGAAAAAAAAAAGAGACTGCAAGGAAAGAAAAAAAAAGAAATAACAAGGGAAGAAAAAAGAAAGAGATAACAAGGGAAGAAAAAAGAAAGAGACAGCATGGGAAGAAAAAAGAAAGATGTAGCTAGAGAAGAAAAAAGAAAGATATAGCAACAGAAGAAAAAAGAAAAAGACTGCAAGGGAAGGAAAAAGAAAGAGATAGCATTGGAAGAAAAAAGAAAGAGATAGCATGGGAAGAAAAAAGAAAAAGATAGCATAGGAAGAAAAAGAAAGAGATAGCATGGGGAGAAAAAAGAACGAGATAACAAGGGGGAAAAAATAAAGAGATAGCAAGGGGGAAAAAAAGAAAGAGATAGCTTGGGAAGGAAAAAGAAGGAGATAAAAAGGTAAGAAAAAAGAAAGAGACAGCATGGAGAGAAAAAAGAAAGAGATAGCAAAGGAAGAAAAAAGGAAAGAGATAAAACCGGGAAGAAAAAAGACAGAAATAACTAGAGAAGAAAAAGGAATGAGATAGCATGGGAAGAAAAAAGAAAGAAATAGCATGGGAAGAAAAAAGAAAGAGATAGCGTGGGGAGAAAAAAGAAAGAGACTGCAAGAGAAAAAAAAAAGAAAGAGACTGCAAGGGAAGAAAAAAGAAAGAGATAGCAAGGGAAGAAAAAAAAATAGAGATAGCAAGAGAAGAAAAAGGAAAGAAACAGCATGGGAAGAAAAAAGAAAGAGATAACAGGGGAAGAAAAAAGAAAGAGACAACATGGGAAGAAAAAAGAAAGAGATAACATTGGAAAAAAAAAGAAAAAGATAGCATGGGAAGAAAAAAGAAAGAGACTGCAAGGGAAGAAAAAAGAAAGAGATAGCATGGAAAGAAAAAAGAAAGAGATAGCAAGGGAAGAAAAAAGAAAGAGATAGCAAGGGAAGAAAAAAGAAAGACATAGCAAGGGAAGAAAAAAGAAAGACATAGCAAGGGAAGAAAAAAGAAAGAGATAAAACGGGGAAGAAAAAAGAATGAGACAACATGGGAAGAAAAAAGACAGATAGCATGGAAAGAAAAAAGAAAGAGATAGCATGGGACGAAAAAAAAAGAGATAAAACGGGGAAGAAAAAAGAAAGAGACAGCAAGGGAAGGAAAAAAAATGAGATAGCAAGGGAAGATAAAAGAACGAGATAACAAGGGGGAAAAAATAAAGAGATAGCAAGGGGGAAAAAAAGAAAGAGATAGCTTGGGAAGGAAAAAGAAAGAGATAAAAAGGTAAGAAAAAAGAAAGAGACAGCATGGAGAGAAAAAAGAAAGAGATAGCAAAGGAAGAAAAAAGGAAAGAGATAAAACCGGGAAGAAAAAAGACAGAAATAACTAGAGAAGAAAAAGGAATGAGATAGCATGGGAAGAAAAAAGAAAGAGATAGCATGGGAAGAAAAAAGAAAGAGATAGCGTGGGGAGAAAAAAGAAAGAGACTGCAAGAGAAAAAAAAAAGAAAGAGACTGCAAGGGAAGAAAAAAGAAAGAGATAGCAAGGGAAGAAAAAAAATAGAGATAGCAAGAGAAGAAAAAGGAAAGAAACAGCATGGGAAGAAAAAAGAAAGAGATAACAGGGGAAGAAAAAAGAAAGAGACAACATGGGAAGAAAAAAGAAAGAGATAACATTGGAAAAAAAAGAAAAAGATAGCATGGGAAGAAAAAAGAAAGAGACTGCAAGGGAAGAAAAAAGAAAGAGATAGCATGGAAAGAAAAAAGAAAGAGATAGCAAGGGAAGAAAAAAGAAAGAGATAGCAAGGGAAGAAAAAAGAAAGACATAGCAAGGGAAGAAAAAAGAAAGACATAGCAAGGGAAGAAAAAAGAAAGAGATAAAGCGGGGAAGAAAAAAGAATGAGACAACATGGGAAGAAAAAAGACAGATAGCATGGAAAGAAAAAAGAAAGAGATAGCATGGGACGAAAAAAAAAAGAGATAAAACGGGGAAGAAAAAAGAAAGAGACAGCAAGGGAAGGAAAAAAAATGAGATAGCAAGGGAAGATAAAAGAAAGAAATAGCAAGGGAAGAAAAAAGAAAGAGATTGCAAGGGAAGAAAAAAATGAGACTGCAAGGGAAGAAAAAAGAAAGAGATAGCAAGGGAAGACAAAAGAAAGAGATAGCAAGGGAAGAAAAAAGAAAGGGATTACAAGGGTAAAAAAAAGAAAGAGATAACAATGGAAGAAAAAAGAAAGAGATAGCAAGGGAAGAAAAAAGAAAGAGACAGCGTGGAAAGAAAAAAGAAAGAGACTCCAAGGGAAAAAAAAAGAAAGAAATAGCATGGAAAGAAAAAAGAAAGAGATAGCAAGGTTAGAAAAAAGAAAGAGATAGCATTGGGAGAAAAAAGAAAGACATAGCATGGGAAGAAAAAAGAAAGAGATTGCATGGGAAGTAAAAGAAAGAGACTGCATGGGATGAAAAAAAAAGAGATAGCAAGGGAAGAAAAAAGAAAGAGATAGCATGGGAAGAAAAAAGAAAGAGATAGCAAGGGAAGAAAAAAGAACGAGATAGCAAGGGAAGAAAAAAGAAAGAGAAAGCATGGAAAGAAAAAAGAAAGAGATAACAAGGGAAGAAAAAAGAAAGAGATAGCATAGGAAGAAAAAACAAAGGGATAGCATGAGAAGAAAAAGAAAGTGATAACAAGGGAAGAAAAAAGATAGAGATAGCAAGAGAAGAAAAAAGAAAGAGATTAGAAGGGAAGAAAAAAAAGAAGACTGCAGAAGTCGAAAAATAAAGAGAAAGCAGAGGAAGAAAAAAGAAAGAGATAGCATGGGAAGAAAAAAGAAAGAGACATCATGGGAAGAAAAAAGAAAGAGACAGCAAGGGAAGAAAAAAGAAAGAGGTAGCTAGAAAAGAAAAAAGAAAGAGATAAGAAGGGAAGAAAAAAAAAGGAGACTCCAGGAATCGAAAAAAGCAAGAGAAAGCATGGGAAGAAAAAAGAAAGAGGTTGCAAAGGAAGAAAAAAGAAAGAGATTGCAAGGGAAGAAATAGAAAGAGACTGCCAGAGACGAACTAAGAAAGAGATAGCAAAAGAAGAAAAAGAAAGAAATAGCATAGGAAGAAAAAAGAAAGACATTGCAAGGGAAGAAAAAAGAAAGAGATAGCAAGGGAAGAAAAAAAGAAAGAGATAGCATGGGAAGAAAAAAGAAAGATATAGCAAGGGAAGAAAAAAGAAAGTGATAGCAAGGGAAGAAAAAAGAAAGAGATAGCAAGGGAAGAAAAAAGAAAGAGATAGCATGGGAAGAAAAAAGAAAGAGATAGCAAGGGAAGAAAAAAGAAAGACATAGCAAGGGAAGAAAAAAGAAAGAGATAAAACGGGGAAGAAAAAAGAAAAAGACAGCATGGGAAGAAAAAAGAAAGAGATAGCAAGTGAAAAAAAAGAAAGAAATTGCATGGGAAGAAAAAAGAAAGAGATAAGAAGGGAAGAAAAAAAATGAGACTGCAGGAGTCGAAAAAAGAATGAGAAAGCATGGGAAGAAAAAAGAAAGAGATTGCAAAGGAAGAAAAAAGAAAGAGACTGCCAGAGACGAACAAAGAAAGAGATAGCAAAAGAAGAAAAAAGAAAGAAATAGCATGGGAAGAAAAAAGAAAGACATTGCAAGGGAAGAAAAAAGAAAGAGATAGCAAGGGAAGAAAAAAAGAAAGAGATAGCATGGGAAGAAAAAAGAAAGAGATTGCGAGGGAAGAAAAAAGAAAGAGATAGCATGAGAAGAAAAAAGAAAGAGATAGCAAGGGAAGAAAAAAGAAAGACATAGCAAGGGAAGAAAAAAGAAAGAGATAAAACGGGGAAGAAAAAAGAAAGTGACAGCATGGGAAGAAAATAGAAAGAGATAGCAAGGGAAGACAAAAGAAAGAGATAGCAAGTAAAAAAAAAAAAAAGAAATAGCATGGGAAGAAAAAAGAAAGAGATAAGAAGGGAAGAAAAAAAATGAGACTGCAGGAGTCGAAAAAAGAATGAGAAAGCATGGGAAGAAAAAAGAAAGAGATTGCAAAGGAAGAAAAAAGAAAGAGATTGCTAGGGAAGAAAAAAGAAAGAGACTGCCAGAGACGAACAAAGAAAGAGATAGCAAAAGAAGAAAAAAGAAAGAGATAGCATGGGAAGAAAAAAGAAAGAAATTGCAAGGGAAGAAAAAAGAAAGAGATAGCAAGGGAAGAAAAAAAGAAGGAGATAGCATGGGAAGAAAAAAGAAAGATATAGCAAGGGAAGAAAAAAGAAAGTGATAGCAAGGGAAGAAAAAAGAAAGAGATAGCATGGGAAGAAAAAAGAAAGAGATAGCATGGGAAGAAAAAAGAAAGAGATAAAACGGGGAAGAAAAAAAGAAAAAGACAGCATGGGAAGAAAAAAGAAAGAGATAGCAGAGGAAGAAAAAAGAAAGAGACAGCATGGGAAGAAAAAAGAAAGAGATAGCAAGGGAAGAAAAAAGAAAGAGATAGCAAGGGAAGACAAAAGAAAGAGATAGCAAAGGAAGAATAAAGAAGGAGATAGCAAGGGAAGAAAAAAGAAAGAGATAGCAAGGGAAGAAAAAAGAAAGCGATTGCAAGGGAAGAAAAAAGAAAGAGATAGCAAGGGAAGAAAAAAGAAGGAGATTGCTAGAGACGAAAAAAGAAAGAGATAGCATGGGAAGAAAAAAGAAAGAGATAGAATTGGAAGAAAAAAGAAAGAGATAGCATGTGAAGAAAAAAGAAAGAGACAGTAAGAGAAGAAAAAAGAAAGATAACAAGGGAAGAAAAAGAAAAAGGTAGCATTGGAAGAAAAAAGAAAGAGATAGCAAAGGAAAAATAAAGAAAGAGATAGCAAGGGAAGAAAAAAGAAAGAGATAGCATGGGAAGATAAAAGAAAGAGACTGCAAGGGAAGAAAAAAAAAGAGACTGCAAGGGAAGAAAAAAGAAAGAGATAGCAAGGGAAGAAAAAAGAAAGAGATAGCAAAGGAAGAATAAAGAAAGAGACTGCAAGGGAAGAAAAAGAAAGAGACTGCAATGGAAGAAAAAAGAAAGATATAGAAGAGAAGAAAAAAGAAGGAGATAGTAAGAGAAGAAAAAAGAAAGAGATAGCAAGAGAAGAAAAAAGAAAGAGATAGCAAATACACTCAGACATAACAAGAGGCGTGTGATTTAAAAAGATATTTTTATGATACTGAATCAGTTAAAATTTGGAACTTTTTTATTTGAATTGTTTTATTTTTGTTGTCAATGTCTTTTAGTACACCACACTTAAAAAGTTTTAATTTGGTGAGAACAGGTGATGTGCTTTCGGAACGTGGCCCTATATTAAAATTTCATGGATGAGTGAAATTTCTATGCTTCTACGCCGTAACAAAATGTCCCCTTTTCTTGATTAGATATGCATCACTTCACTCAAAATTGTGGTCATAGATGCTACTGTGATTCATAATAGGTTTCAGCTTATCGTTAATTTTAAAATCAATGAAGTTTAGCCGATGTAATTTTTGGTAATTTACTAGTAATTCATATATCAAATTTACTTATTTGTTGTGCGGCAATTAATACGAATGTATGAGTAGGAATGACAACTCATTAAGAATTATGCAAGCTTCTTGAATTTGACAATTCACTGAAATAGTTTATCAAAGCAGAAGACGGTGATGAAAATAAGGAAATATTTTGAGCCTGTGCAATCCTAACAAAGAACTTAATGGAAGAAATTCCTCAAAATGACCTCACGGACTTGAGAGAGAGAGAGAGAGAAAGAGAGAGAGAGAGAGAGAGAGAGAGAGAGAGAGAGAACTAAAAAAACATGACGGTAATATTCGTATCGGTTATAATTGATGGATAAGTATAATTTCCAAAGATCTTGGGAGACAAATCAGGTAGTGGTGGTGGTGGGGGGCTGTAGAATACACTGACTGCATCTCTGCAGAGGGGTAAGATTCCCCGATCAGTTTCCTGGATATTACATTAAACAATCTCATGGGGTAGCAACAGTAATGCTGGAGCTTTGGGGAAAAGTGGAGTACCCTGACACTGCTATCACTCCCAGGTGCATACTGGACCGTAGTGGTAACACCTAATAGGGTCCTATCTATAGATCAAATAGAACCTTTTGACATTTAAACTGAGTTCAAAAAAATTCCAAAAGCTAAATTGAATTGTCTGAAATAGAACTGTTTAATCATTTAACTGTAAGCAAATAACTGGTGTTTAATTGAATTTTTAGTGATACATAGCAATACTTGAAACCATCAAACTTTGTTGACTTAAATTGAATTGATAGAAATAGAACTATTTGATCATTTAATTGTGTGTATCCAGAAAATCTATTTACAAATCATATATCTAATATATATGTGAAAACAGGATTTGGCATTAAATAACCAATAATGGTTGATATGCAATTAAACCAAGCCTTACCAAACCAAACCAAACCTAAAAATATTGTAAAAAGACTCTGAGATTCGACGAAGAATTAGAATTATCCAGGTAATAGAATTGTTAAAAGAAACATGAATACCAAGGGGAAAGTTCTGAGGTACGCTCAAAATCAGCTAACATTCTTAAGCCACATAATATGACTCATCTCAAGAATCTATTTTTTAAATTCAGTTATTATATTGGTAACATATTAAATTAGTATTTCAATAAACTGTTGCAGAATATTACAACTTATGAATATATACTAAAATACTCCCTGCTAGTTTAGGCGACCTGTAATATTACGAGTGGGATATATATTAAACAGATTCATCAAAACTTTCATTAATGATTGCAGTATGAAACGACAAATACTTAATGTTGATGTAGAAGTTTTTTGGAAAGTGTCCTATAATAAAAACTCCTGAGAAGCTATCTTGAAATAGAATTGCAAAGATTTTATGTGATGGGACAGTATTTATTACAGAACAGCATTTTAAATTATTGACTAAATTTTATACAATTGAAAACAGCCCTTAATATTATGAAATAAATTTTAATACAACCTTTAATATCATGGGTCAGATTTATTAAACGAATTCATTAAAACTTTCGTTAACTCTTACGGTTAATCTTAATGATAACACAAGATATACGAAAAATATATGTATGGGAATTCAACGTACATTCCTTTATTGTAGAAATCCATTGCAAATTGTTTTACTAGATGTATATTTTGCTATAGAATATATAAATTGAAATACCATAGGAAAAAACATTGCAAAGTATTTAGCTCTTTGAGTAACCTGGGATATCATGAATAGTATTTATTGGAAAAAAAAAAAAACGCATCAAAACTTTTTTACAGTCTTATCATTACGTACTGTTGTGTTCCGGTTAGTGATCACAAGTTGTAATAATAATAATAAGACAAACCACGATATGTGAGGAAAATAGTTATATTTACAGGAAAGAGTATTTACAAGAGAGAGACTGTTAGTAATAAGAACATAGGATTAGATAGAGTAAGGATATACTTCAACAATAGGAACGGCTCTTCTGGTCTGACTCGTAAGCTTATTCTTCCCCAGACTGATCTCCGCTATTACCATATATAGCGGATAGAACAGCTGAATATGATGAAAAGGTAGGTGATACCCAACACGTACATAATAATAAAACAAATTTTGGAAGTCAACGTTGAAATGAAACCATAATCTTGAACAAAATTTTGCAAAAAGCACCTTCGAATCTTTTATACATTTTCATTGATTTAGGCACCTCGTGTAGTGTGATGGTTAACAAGCTAAACTAACAAACCTTTACGAGTGAGTTTGAGTCTCACCGGGTGCCCCATTCATTCGACCTTGTGGATGTTTAGTAGTTATTCTTTGAATAGTGAATTTTTGACATTAAAATTATAAACATTCTTTGAAATACAGTAACATGTAAATTTACAAAATGTTCTTCGCTATTTCTGTGTTTGCCAACGACAGTTTGAAAATCCATTTGTAAATTACTACCTTTTTATCTATTTTTACATTGCTTACTAACTTTACAACTACTCCCAAATTGACCAATATTATTTTTTTACAGCAATGACTAATATTTCTTATTGTCAGAAAAATGTTTGATTAAGTACTAAATTCGTGATTTTTAATGCAAAATTTGTTTTAGCGAGTTTTCACTCTGAATCTGTGTGTTATGGATTATCGATGTGTACAAAGGAATCGACATTGATCAGATCTTTAAGGTTTACTGATTGTATTGGGTTATTAAAGATATAACTTGTAGCTGGGGAAACCGATGGCCATACGTACCCTTATGGACTATGTTTTTTTTTCCCGTAGAAGACAGTTTATAATGAGCTATAAGAGTTTTTCACATACCTAAGTTAATTTTCTCGGGGTCCCTATTCGGTTTCTCACAAGTAATATTGACATTTTCTTACAGGAAACATTTGGAATTTTCCCTGACGGTAACTGGCACTAGTTAGTGCACTTGGAACAATCTCCAAAGTTTGGAAAAGGGACTGGAAGAGTTGGAAATCGAAGGAAGAACTGAAACCATCCAATCTACAGCATTGTTAAAATCAGCCAGAATGCTGAGAAGAGTCCTGGACACTTGAGGAGACTTGCTATTACTCAAACTCCAGTGGAAGACCATCAGCTAAAGCCAGTTTGGAAATCTCTCTAAAGAGTAAAATAATAATGTACCGAAATAATGTAAATACTTCCACATTTTTGTATAATCGATTCTGCTATTTGGTTAATCTAATATTTAGTTTTTATAACAGATTAATCCTTGATAATGATACATCAGCAAATGGATTTGCAAGCTGTCGTTGGCATGAATAGAAACAGCGAGGAACATTTTGTAAATTTATATGTTACAGTATTTCAAAGAATGCTTATAATTTTGATGTAAAAAAATTCACAATTCAAAAAATAACTACTAAACATCCAAATTGATTCTTCAGACAAACTGCTCCTAATTTTTCAAACTGTAAATTCTCCGGTAATTTTTCAAGTATAATATGCATTTCTTTAAATGAAGAAGCTCATATTCTGGTATTTTTATTGGGAGCACATGCAAATGGTATGAAACTGACTTTTTTAAATGGAATTGTTTTCAGACCTTTTCAACATCCTTGTTTCTATTTATTCCAAGTTGGTCTGGCTAAAACATTTTTCTGACCTGTAGATGTATGTTGCTTCCTTGATTTTTCTTACTTTTACCCTCATGGAAACGACAGCAGAATTAAGAGCAAAACACCTAGTTCCCTGGAAGACATTAGCAGTTAAGAAAAAACATGACAACGTGAAAACCACATCCCTATGTAATAAAAGGAACCCAACTAATGCCAACGCTCATAAACTTAAGAAGGCACAAAGAGAAATAACTAATGCTTACTTTTTCGAACAAACAGAATACATCCAAGACCAGATTAATAAGATTCGACACTCGATTGACGATAGACAATGTCGGATAGCATGGTAGACAGTAAATGAAGTGAGTAAAAGAAAAAAGACCGCGAGAGCGAAATTAAAAGCTGTTAGCCAAGAAGAAAGGATACACTTGTGGAAAGAACATTTTAAGAATTTATTCGGAAAATCCCCTAAAGTTACGGACGAACCTATCACGAAAATTATTAATATTCAACTAGATATAAAACTAGGACATTTTACATAAGAAGAATTCAATAGAGTTCTAACAAAAATTAAAAATATGAAAGCTGCCGGTCTTAATGAAATACCTCCAAGAGTATTGAAAACAAGAAAATTTGACGACATACTGCTTTGATACTCCAATGCCGTATATAACCAGAACACAATAGACAGATGGACAAATGGCTGCATCCTCCATTTCCTCCAAAAAGGTGACCTTAGAATTGCCAAGAACTACCGGGGTATAATCTTTACTTCCATAGTGGCTAAGATTTACAATGCTCTGCTACTCAACCGCATAGAACTTAAAATCGAGAAAATTCTTAGGAAAACCCAAAATGGCTTTCGTAGGAATCGGTCTACAACATCACAAATTTTGACAATCCGTCACAAATTCTGACAATCTGGCAAATACACCCACCCAAGCCGAATCCCGGCTGTATAGTCTGGAGCAGGCAGCAAGTGTGAACGCAGACAAAACTGGGTACATGTGCTGTAATCAGAGTGGCGATATCTCCACACTAAATGGTGGCTCTCTGAAACTAGTGAACAACTTTACCTACCTCGGAAGCAACGTCTCCACTACGGAAAATGTCATAAATACGAGACTAGCGAAGGCATGGACAACTATCGATAGGCAATCGCACATATGGAAGTCAAACCTATCCGATAAAACAAAAGGCAATTTTTCCAAGTAGTGGCCGTGTCAATACTACTGTATGGATGCACCACTTGGACGCTGACTAGACATATAGAGAAAAAGCTTGACAGCAATTGCACAAGGATACTACGGACTATATTTAAAAAAATCCTGGAATTAACATTCCACAAAATAGCAGCTGTACGGCCACCTAACACCCATCACGAAGAACGTCCAAATTAGACGAACAAGACATGCAGGACACTACTGGAGGAGCAAGATCGAACTCATAAGTGACGTTCTCCTACGGACTCTATCACACGGACTCGTAAGTGTTAGACGACGAGCAAGAATTTATCTATAACAGCTCTGTTCGGACACAGGATATAGTTTTGAAGACCTGCCGGATAAGAAGGAGAGAGAGAGAGAGAGAGAGAGAGAGAGAGAGAGAGAGAGAGAGAGAGAGAGAGAGAGTTTGGATAATTTGTGGTTGCAGCATGACAAGATAAAGATGAATTGCATTCATTTTCTATTATTTTGACTTCATCTCAGAGATTTTTCACCTTTCTCCTTCGTGGTGCAGTTCATCACACTTAATCATTCTATATAATCTTTTGTTATTATTCTTTTATGCTTAGCGAGTCAGTCATTGAGAAAACGATTCAATTTGCCTTTATAAGATTTGGAGGTGCATATTACACCCGGTCAACACCGTTAGATAAAATTATGTGAACAGCAAATACAAACATTCTAATTGCTTGTATAATTCGTTGAATGTTAATGACTCGTCCCAAAATTACAGATTGTAATAAACCAGATATTTTAAATAACAGATAATAAAGAAGTGAAAATTATTCGCAGATACATTTTAAAATTCTTCAGGACTTGTCTATAGGATAGGCTTTACGTTTTGGGAGTAAAAACTTCTTGATTTTTTATCATAAAATCCGTAAGCATTTGATGTAATCCTTTTTACCTAATGTCATCATCATCATCATCATCATCATCATGCCCGTGGTGTAGTCGTTATCGTCGTAGGAAATGGACACGGCGACACGAGTTCAAATCCTGGACGAGACTAATAGCATTTCACATAGCACTAATACCCTTGGGGAAGGTATGAATCCAATTATTCTCCCTCCAGCTATGGGTAAATAGTAGGACAGACTAGGTTCTTCAGCCTTGGTGAGGTAACTAGTCTAGGAGAAGGAAAACTCTGAATTCAAACCTGTTAAACTCTGCTTAAAACATTGACCTTGTGTCATATCCTGCCCGACGGAGGGGTTGGTAAATAGTATCATCATCATCATCATGTCGTGCTGTTAGCACGGATATCCCTGATACTCATATATGTATATATATATTCAATAGTACTACCATAGTTCTTCTAAAAGAATCGCTTTGGCATTGAATAACCCATTTGGGTTGATATACCATTAATTCGCCAATGGTCTGAGCGAGCGGGGTTCAATCCCAAGTCGGGTCATACTGAAAACTTTAAAAATGGTACTTGATACATCTTTTCTTAGCACTCTGCATTATAAGGTACGTATCAAGGTATAAAATGGAGCAATCAAGGGAAAGAAGTAGCGCCCTCCCCCATACCACGATGTAGTAGCTATTGAAAAGGGAGCCTTCTGGTCACCCCCGACTACGGTGGCCAATTTTACTGACTTACCATTAAACAAAGAAACTGAAACCGTAATTGAATGTAAATGAACTTCACCCTGCTCAAAAATTAAATGTGTCACATCATGCTGTGTCGGAGAGGTTTCATCATTATCATGTCGTGCTGTTAGCACGGATATCCCTGACCCTCTCTCGCCACTTTTCCCTGTCGTTCATCACCTCTGGCAGGTCTTCTGGGCTACATCCCGTATCCTCACATAGTTGCTGAATGTATGTATGTGCTGGTCGTCCTGCTTTTGCTCGGCCATGCCATATTTATTTGACTATTCATTATTGTTTGTTTGTTTGGTTGGTTGGGTTTGTTGGTTATTTAACGCCAAATCCATTTTTATGTAAATTATCAGTTCTATTTAAAACAATTCAGTTTAGCATGAGTACACCGTTTAATAGTCAAAACATTTCCATTCAAACTATTCAGTTTATTCAAACAGTTACGAGGTGCATACTATAAGTTTCCAGACTTCGTACAGGCATTTAAAATTGTTGTAGACTCTTGAAAATATGTTATTGCTATACATTTTATGAGATGACTGACCAATTTTTATGATTTCAGATACAAATGAACTGCTACAGCAGGAATTGGAATACATCCGACTAAAGCCTGATTGTCACAGCTGGTGAATTTCAAAAATGCAATCTGGACGTGAGGACACTTTAGAAGAAACAATTCAGTTTAGCATAAGCACGAAGTTTAAATGTAAGTACAGTTTAATTGTGAAAAACATTTCTATTTCTAGCTATTCAGTTTAGTCCTGCAATTCTAATTCTGCTAATTCAGTTTAATATAAGTAAAGATTTTGTTTACACACTGTTAAATGTCAAGACAGTTCTATGTTAAACAATTCAGTTGAGTGTAAATACCGTCTCAATGTCAAAAACCAGTTCTATTTCAAATAATTCAGTTTAGCATTAGCGCGCAGAAATGGACACGGCAACACGAATTCAAATCCTGTACGAGACTGATTGCATTTCACATAGCACTAATATCCTTGGGAAAGGTATGAATCCAATTATTCTCCCTCCAGCTATGGGTAAATAGTAGGACAGCCTAGGTTCTTCAGCCTTAGTGAGGCAACTAGTCAAGGTGAAGGAAAACTCAGAATTCAAACCTGTTAAAACTCCGCTTAAAAATTGATCTTGTGTCATATCCTGCCAAAGAGGACGGGTTGGGTAAATAGGATCATGTGTATAGATGTTTTTTTCAGGTAGTGTTCATTAAACATTTTCATTTGTGAAAACTGCGAAACAAATAAAAATGGTAGCAAATAACTGATTAGACAAACTCATTGTTGCATCGAGTGGGTGGGGTGACAGGTGATTATAATTTGCAGTCACTTATTCCAGACTAGGACTCAATTGTCAATTGCTGTGATTTGGTTTGGTTTTGGTTTTTGTTGTTTAATGTCATATCAACCTTCATGTGTTATTTAATGCCAAATCCAACCCCCTCGAAGGACAGTTCTGGTACTATTTAACCTATGGCTGGAAAGATAAGGCGATTCATACCTTTGATGGTTATTTAATGCCAAAGTCATCCTTCTAGAAAAAACAGTAGAGGTACTATTTAACCCATAGCTGGGAATATAAGGGGGTTAATACCGTTATAGGTTATTTAATGTCAAAGCCATTCTCCTAGAAGAACGTTAGTGGTACTATTTAACCCATAGCTGTGAGGATAAGGGGGTTCATGCCTTTCCCAAGTGTAATTTTCCGAAAGTGAACGTAATAGAGCGACTAGAGTTCTAATGAAAGATACGGACAATTTTTGATGATTTGTATAATTATCATTTCTGAGTCGGCTTTGAAGTGGATCTGTTTTTGATGCAGTAGTCTATAAATAATCAATTTACAGACTTTCTTGTCTCAGTTTTTTTTAATCAGTTTTCGACACATAAGTCTCAAGTGGAAGTTATATGTTGCCTTTTGCCGCGTCTTCTCTGCAGCTCATTTCTCTCTGTCAGGTGATCTTCTGCCTGTTAACTAATCATGTCCGCCTTCTTGTTGTGGGGAAACCACGTACATCAGTGGCATCTAGAGATTTCTGTTCATTTTACACTTGGAGACATTGGGGTCATCAGTTGGTCATCAATAGATCCCTACATTGTGCAGATGTATGTACTCAGAGACTGGAAACATTTATCATTCATAATCGACGTCAATGATCATTAGCTCTGGACTAAGCACCGTGCAGGATCTGGGAGAAGTACGGGCAGCTTAAAAAGATAAAAGAACGGAGAAAATATCCAGCAGAGACAGTTTGCACTCACACTGCTCTCACACTTTTGGAAAAGGCATGAATTTATACCTTCCCTTTAGCTATATGTAAGTAGTAGGGCATTTGGTTCGATAACCTGACCGGTCAAAGATCGTTCTTTGTTACTGGTACCATGTAACCAAATACAGCCTGTCAAAGGTTACTTGAAGAAAATATGGGGACTATCAGCATGTTATATGCTATTTTGGGAGTAGAAAGTCAAGCAAATCTTTCATTGCTTTGAGAGATATTAAGAAAGGAAATTAGCTGGAATTGCACTCGGACGTCTAAAGAGGTTATAGGACACATGGATACAAAAGATTTAACTTTTAGAAAGTGCCTATACACACATGATGGAGGTGTTCGTGGCGTAATGGTTATCGTTGTAGAAAGTGGAGATGGTGACCTGAGTTAAAATTCTAAATGAGGCTGTTTGCATTTCACATAGTGTTAATACCTTTGGGAAAGGTATGGATCCAACAATTCTCCCTCCAACTATGGATAAATAGTAGGGCAGACTAGGCTCTTTAACCTTGGTATGGAAAGGAGAAAGGAGAAAGGAGACTCTTAATTCAAACCAGTTGTAGACCTGGAAAGGGATGAGCTCTAGCAGCCTATTTCTACCATAAGACACATGAGTGGCTCCCATTCCGTGGCCATTACCGAATCCAAGTTAAGGACCAGTGAGTAAAAAATCCAATCAAACCATATGAATTAAGATCTTCGAACTGTTAAAGTTGATAACATTCTATTATATATATGTATATATATATATATATATATATATAGAGAGAGAGAGACAGAGAGAGACAGAGAGAAAGTATAAAATAATTAGATAAAATATTGTTCAATAAATTTGATAGATTTTATTTCTAGAACTTATCATTATTGTAACTCCTTTTCGAGGTTTTCACATCAGTACTAGCCGATGGTTTCTAACTGGAGCTGAAGTGACAGCAAGTCTCCTTAAGTCTACAGGACTCTTCGTATGATGCAGGAGTTTGGATGGTCTCCACTTGTCCTCTTATTTTCAAGTCCTCCAGTCATTTTATCGATCCTTTACTGACTGTACCAAGAGCACCAATTACAATTAGTATATTGGTTACCTTCATGTTCCACAGTTTTTTCAATTCCCTTGCAAGGTCGAGGTACTTATCTTCTTTTCACTTTCTTTCAATTTTACTCTGTGGTCAGCTGGGACAGCAAAGTCCACAATTATGTAAGTACTCTTTTTTGTTGTTGTTGATTATTATAAGATCTGCTCGTGTTTTGGTGGTCCATTAGTGTCTAAAAATCCCAGATGAGTTTGTGCGTCTCATTCCACAGAACAGATTCTGGGTTGTGTATATACGATTTTTTCGCAGGGTCAAACTTCAGTTTCTTGCACAATTCCCAATAGATCACCTTACACACTCAGTCGTGTTTAGTCTAATACTTTTTCTGTGCTAATTTCATGCATTCGGTAATGTGATTGATTGTTTCGTCTCTATCACCATATGACTGACATCTGCTGTTTTGTTGCGTCTTATCTATTCTGGCTTTGATATGATTAGTCCTCATGGCGTTATTTTGTGTAGCTACTAGAAGGGATTCAGTTTCCCTCTGAAGGTTTCGTTTTTTAGCCACATCCACGTTTTCTCGTGTGTGACGTTGCTTATTAGTTGCTTAGAACTTCCTGGGTTATTTTTCTTCTAATTTTTGTTTTCTGATTATTTCCGATTTGCTGATCCTCATGTTATCAGTATTGTTTCTGGTAGCTATGATCAGTCATTCTCCATGCTTTTCTATGTAGCCTTCGATTCGTTGTATCGATGGGTCAACACTGTCTTCAATGCTGTCCTCTTCTTCCTTCTTTTCTGATATGTATGATCTGTCAACATCATCTCTGCGATGTAAGACCTTATGCGTAGTCATGAGTTTTCTTGTTCGCTGGTGTATTTGTTTAAGTTCTCTGGTTCACTTCAAGAATGGTCCCGAGTATCTTACGAAGAGGACAGTCGAGGTGTTTATGCCTTTTATAAGATTCCTACTGTATAGTTTGTTTCGAGTAACTTTCTCGATCTCCTGAGATACTCTTTTTTAATTTTTTTTCTTTCATCTCCGCTTGTTTGATGATGTCAGCATTCAATATTCCCAAGTACTTGTAGGTTCCTTTTCTCCGAGGGTTCTAATATAAGATTTAGACAGGTTCCAAATAAGATTAAAAAAACGGATTAATTTATCTTTGATTCTAATTGGTTAAAAATTCCAAATCTTCCTGTTGCCTCTTTTTACACAAAAATTAAAGCTCAATTTACACACACACACACACACACACACACACACACACACACACACACACACACACACACACACACAGAGACACACACACACACACACACACACACACACACACATATATATATATATATGAATTACATTTCTATACTTTTCTATAATCAAATTCTTTACATATTTTTTAATCTAGTTGTTCATACTGGCGAGTAAACCACCAGAAATGTGTATCAAAGCTGTTCAAAAACCATTGAAAGCCTTGTTTTTACATGTACAAAACAAAACAAAACAAAACAAACAAACATTGAAAACGTTGTTTTTAAATGTAGGGTATATATCGAGTACTTTTGACTAACATTGGTTATTATGAAAAATGGTATTGAGTGTGACATCCAGAAAAACCTTTTGTTATCAAGGGTTTTTTAAAATGAGCATATTGGTTCCATGCTCGTGATATCATTCGTGAACTTAAACATTGGTGTCGGGTTGAAAGTTAGAAAAATAATTGTTTAGGATTATTAGAATATTATGTCACTTTGGCTATAAAACATTTCGATGTTGATGCACTTTATCACTACGATTCCAAGAATAAAAACTATTTTGCTTAATGTGGATTGCTTCGCATTTATAAACACATAAGGATAGCTTCTAGTATTTGGATACTTTTTGCTATTTTGTGCTATATATATTTGGGTAATCAGTTAATAGTTGTTTGGTTGGGTTTTATGGCATTTAAACCATTGAGGGTTATTTAAAGCCAATCCTCTTTATATATATATATTAGATATATATGATTTGGTTAGGTTGGGTTAATGGCATATCAACCATTGTAGGTTATTTAATGCCAAATCCTATTTATATATATATATATATAGATGATTTGGTTTGGTTGGGTTTATGACATATCAACCACTGTAAGTTATTTAATGCCAAATCCTCTTTATACATATATATTAAATATATATATGTTGGTTTGGTTTGGTTTTATGGCATATCAACCAATGTAAGTCATTTAATGCCAAATTCTCTTTATACATATATATTAAATATATACGATTTGGTTAGGTTGGGTTGAGTTTATGGCACATCCACCACTGTAGATTATTTAATGCCAAATCCTCTTTATAAATATATATATAAAATATATATGATTTAGTTTGCTTTGGTTTTATGGCATATCAATCATTGTAGGTTATTTAATGCCAAATCCTCTTTATACAGGGTGGAACGATAAAATTGTCGTCCTAAAGAAAACAACACTACAGATTTATTTTAAAACTTTTATTGAAAAAATAAATTCAGGTAACAGCTAGTTCGAGAAAAGAAAGTTTATCTTTAATTAAACATTTTAGATTCATACATCAAAATTCACGTATAAGAAAAAAATTCAATGTAGCCGCCTTCAGCCTCAATCACCGCCTCGATGCGGATCCGGAACTGGAAGCATGCCTTTTCCATAGGCGCCGGCGGGAGCTCGGCTAATACTCGGCGGATGGCGGCGATCAGGCTGGCTTTGGTGTTGTTGGAGGTCATGTTGGTGATGTTCTCGACGTATGACCAAACGAAGTAGTCCAGTGGGTTCAGGTCGGGGAAGTACGGGGCCAGTGAGAAAGGGTACAAAGTCGTAGCACTCCTTCTGAAGCCAAGCCTGGGTCTCTTTGGACTTGTGGGCCGGCGCCGAGTCCTGCTGCCACACCCAGGGTCTGCCACCGGCCACTTGATTGCACCAGGAGATCACCACACTCTTCAGCACATCCAGGTACACTTTGGTGTTGACGTTCAAGCCGCCTTCGAAGATGTGAGGTGGCATGATGTGGCCCTCACTTGAAACCACCCCAAAGACCATAACCGTAGCCGGAAACTTTGTTTTCATCACCCTGGGCACGTCCCTGTTATTCGTGGCAATCCAGATTTGCAATTTGAGGGTGCTGGTAATGGTTCTGTTGTCATAACTTGGATCAGTAGAGAGCATGAGTTGTACAGCGATGCATCTCCGATCTTGCTCGTTGAACATTGTGTCACTTTCAGACATGATAGAAGGCTCCTATCGCTCTTGGGATTTGTATACCACTGGTCAACTAGTAGATGGTCTGCAACAAAAAAAAAAAAGAAAACCTGTTTTTATTAAACGGAAATGGAATCATGTCGTCTTTTCTAGGACGACAATCTTATCGTTCCACCCTATACATATATATTAAATATATATGATTTGGTTTGGTTTGGTTTTATGGCATATCAACCATTGTAGGTTATTTAAAGCCAAATCCTCTTTATACATATATATGAAATATTATGATTCATGAACACATTTTGTTAATAAAATTTTAAAACGAGTCTAAGTTCCTTTTTTGGTCACAGAGTTAAATGGCTTCAAGTCACAATTTAAATATCGGTCATGTATTGCTATTTAACGCTAATAATTCTAGTTAATTTTACTGATTCGTTTGCGTAGAGACAAATGATTCCAAGTATTGATATTTATCCTCAACAATTAATTAAATTCAGTCATTTACTTACGCATAGTTAAATTCCACATATAAGCGATGCCGAATTAACAAGTCATGATGAATTGCACGACCACTTGAACTAATGTGTCTTATAGGTACGTATTTCCTACAGAGGATATGGCCACCTCCAGGGCTACGTCTTCCCAAGTCGGAGTTATGAGTCCTCATAGAATAAGCCTCATGGGCAGGAAATATAATTATATAATTTCTGAATGGAGGAATTGATATTATGTTAGAATTACCATGACCATAAATCTGGCAAACACCTACATGCGACATACGGAACACTGAACACCCATTTCGACCTTGTTAGGTCACATCAGCAGTGCACACCGTGATCTCCACCAGTGGAGATCGAACTCTACCACTGGGCCACCGGTTCATATAAGACACATGAGGTCAAGTGGTCGTGCAATTCACTATGATTTGTTAATTTGGCATCGCATATATGTGGTATGAACCGGTGGCCCAGTGGTAAAGTCCATTTCCTACGACGATAACCATTACACCACGGGCACCTCCATTTGAACTCAAATAATCGATTCCATTTTTCACTGAGATGACCGGCACATTGAATATTTCTCCATTTGTAAGAATAGTGGATAATATTGATACCTTTAAAGTGACCATCGTCGAGGGTGACCCGAAGGCTCCCTTTTCGATAGCTACTACACCAAGGTGTAGGGGAGGGCGCTACTCCATTCCCTGGATTGCTCCACTTTACCCTTGAACCGTACCTTATAATGCTGAGTGTTAAGCAAGGTGGTATCAAGTTCCATTTTTAAAGTCTTTGGTATGACTCGACCTGGGATTGAACCCAGGTCTCCCGGGCCATTGGCGAACACTCTAACAAAGGAACCTTTATAAGTGAAAGATACCTATAATCATACACGTAATTATCACGTTTCATCGAAAATGTTGACGATTAAAAATAACGTACACGGCAAAACAAATGAGAATGATGAAATAATCATTTACTTGTGAACTGAATTGAAAAAAAAAGCTTTATTATCGACTTCAGAGTTTTAACTTTTCTAAACAAAAATCTTGATATGATGAGTCATTTCGCTGGATTAAATTACGCAAATGCAAACATAATGAGTATTGCATATATATATATATATAATTTTTTAGAGGTGCCCGTGGTGTAATGGTTATCGTCGTAGGAAATGGACACAGCGACACGAGTTCAAACCCTGGACGAGACTGATTGCATTTCACATAGCACTAATACTCGTGGGAAAGGTATGAATCCAATTATTCTCCCTCCAGCTATGGGTAAATAGAAGGGCAGACTGGGTTCTTCAGCCTTGGTGAGGCAACTAGTCTTAGAGAAGGAAAACTCTGAATTCAAACCTGTTAAACTCCGCTTAAAAATTGACCTTGTGTCATATCCTGCCCGAGCAGGGGGTGGGTAAATATGGATTATTTGAGTTTAAATTCTGAACAAAGATATTTCTATTTCCCTTCTCGTGAATGCTCAAATGAAAAGTATGAATTTATCTGTTCTCACACAAGCAATAGGTAAATTGCAGGTCAACCATTTACACCATCTGTACTTTGTTTAATCACTAATCTTGTATCACTGGAACCCGTCATATTAACGTCTCATGAATTGAGCACTCTAATATCTGATAGCGTATATGGGAATATAAACCAATAAAATTCCTTCGCTTACACCGAGACTGACGATAGACCAGGGGCAAGATATTCAACTGACGTAGAGTCAGCTGGGTTTTGATCCCAGCTTGAAGTATCTCACGAGTCTAGCCACACTGCAGAGTTGTGATACAACGAAACAATCTCTCTGTAGATGACTATATATATATATATATATATATATATATATATATATATATATATATATATATATGTCTTACCCAGTTGTGTAGATAGGTCCTTTAGCTTTGGTTAAGCAACCATTCTAGGAGGAAACCTGTGAATTCAAACTAAGGGAGACCTCGTGGCTTATATGCTGGATTGTAACATCGTAGTTATCGAGTTTGAACTCGACTCGCACCATTCGCTTTGGAACTGATGCCCTTGGAAAAGATATAAAGCACCTTATCACTCTAGCAATGAGTTAAAAGGTATCCCTTGTATTCTTCAACAATTGATGGCTTTGGCATTAAATAAACCATGAAGGTTGATATACCATTAAACAAAGAAACTGAAACAGATATACATGCACTTACATACATACATATATACACAGACATATACTGATTTATATATACACACATATACGCATATACGTATTGACAAACCCCTCCGCTCGGCAAGATATGGCACAAGGTCAATTTTTAAGTTTAACAGGTTTAAGTTCAGAGTTTTACTTCTAGACTAGTTGCCTCTCCAAGGCTGAAGAAATCAGTCTGCCCTACTATTTATCCATAGCTGGGGGTGGAGAATAATTGGATTCATACCTTTCCCAAGGGTATTAGTACTATATATAAGTAAGTAAGTAAAGTTGGCGACCATAGTCGAGGGTGACCTGAAGGCTCCCTTTTCGATAGCTTACTACACCAAGGTGTAGGAGGGCGCGACTCCTTTCTCTGGATTGCTCCACTTTACCCTTGATCCGTACCTAATGCTGAGTGTTAAGCAAGGAGGCATCAAGTACCATTTTTTGAGTCTTTGGTATGACTCGACCTGGGATTGAACCCAGGTCTCCCAGGCCATTGGCGAACACTCTAACCGCTAGGCCAATGTCCGGTTAGTACACATATACTCATATATGTATATATATATATTCAATAGTACTATCAGAGTTCTTCTAAAAGAATCGCTTTGGCATAAAATAACCCATTAGGGTTGATATACCATTAATTCGCCAATGGTTTGGAGACCGGGGTTCAATCCCAAGTCGGGTCATACCGAAAACTTTAAAAATGGTACTTGATACCTCTTTTAACACTCTGCATTATAAGGTACGTATCAACGTATAAAATGGAGCAATCAAGGGAAAGAAGTAGCGCCCTCCTCTACACCTCGATGTAGTAGCTATTGAAAAGGGAGCCTTCTGTTCACCCTCGACTTCGGTCACCAACTTTACTTACTTACTATTAAACAAAGAAACTGAAACCGTAATTGAATGTAAATGAACTTCACCCTGCTCAAAAATTAAATGTGTCACATCATGCTGTGACGGAGAGGTTTAATATATATATATATATATATATATATATATATATATATACATTTCTTTAAGAAAAAAACAAAGACCGGTTAATCTAGGATTATAAATTTATTTCCATCCTGCTTTTCAGTTTCTGGTGTGAACCTAAAACACGAAGAAAAAAAATTTATACAGGACTTCTTCAGATC
>CAUZXS010003160.1:180000-212633 GCA_963585895.1 Sepioteuthis lessoniana
GATCATCTGCGTTGTCTGCGTCTATCCTAGTATCTTCAGTAAATCGTCTGCTACTTCTCTTTTTTTATTTAGGGTGAAACATTTTTCGTTTATTAGATCTATTGAAGGTTGTAGAAGACAATCTAGCTTGATTATAAACAGGGCATTTTTCGTTGTCCCAGAAGTAAACACTGGAAATTGGGTGGCCTTACCCTAACGTCTTCGAGTTAGGGTAAGTCTTTGAGTTATGACATAACAGTAAGAGAAATAAACAAATACGTATGTATTATACATAGTTCTGTGTTTTATTTATTACATTGATATCTTTACAAATAATCTATCTATCTATCTATCTATCTATCTATCTATCTATCTATCTATCTAAGAATGTGTTGATCTCTCTCTCTCACTCTCTCTCTCTCTCTCTCTCTCTCTCTTCCTCTCTCCGCATATATATATATATATATATATACATATATATAACCGGCTCATTAGCCCAGTGGGGAGAGTGTTCGCCAATGGGCCGAGAGACCAGGGTTCAATCCCCGGTCAAGTCATACCAAAGACTTTAAAAATGGTACTTGATACCTCCTTGCTTAACACTCAGCAATATAAGATACGTATCAAGGGTAAAATGGAGCAATCCAGGGAAAAGAGTAGCGCACCCCCTACACCTACTGGTCACCCTCGACTACGGTCGCCAACTTTACTATATATATATATATAGCCAGTAAAGCCTTTTCTAATTAACACGATGAAACTATCTGTCGCAATTTTATTCGTTTGTATTTTATATAGTTGTACTTTACAAGCAGTTGTATCGGGTTTCGATCCCAGCTTAAAGATCCCCGCGTGTCTAGCCACACTGAAGAGTTGTGATACAACGAAACAGTATGTCTGTGGATGACAATAAATACGTTCCCCTCCCGGAGGTTGAGCACTCTGGCTAAGGAATTAACGGCTGCCGCCGGCGTAATGCAAAAAATTAAGCACTCCGGTAGCCGATAAGGCAAAATGTAAACAAACGAAAGCTAATACATAATGCCTTATAATTCTCGAGCTGCTGGCTGAGCGGTGAGATACTAAACCTATTCGTAAAGTTGGGCAGGTTTCGATCATAGCTTGAAGCGTCCCGTGTGTCAAGCCACAATGAATAATTGTGATACAACGAAACAGTCTGTCTATGGATGACAATGTATACGTTCCCCTCCCGGAGGTTGAGCACTCTTGCTAAGGAATTAACGGCTGCCGCCAGCGTAATTCAAAGCTCTTCTAAAAAAAAAGAATTAAGCATTCCGGTAGCCGATAAGGCAAATTGTAAACAAACGAAAACTAATACATCACTTCCCGAGCTGGTGTAGGTCGCCAGGTGGCTGAGCGGTAATATACTAAATCTAAAGTGAAGTTGGGCAGGTTTCGATCCCAGCTTGAAGCGTCCTGCGTGTCAAGCCACACTGAAGAGTGGTGATACAACGAAACAGTCTGTCTGTGGATGACAATATATGGAAAAAAATCATTAGAGTTTCGGAGTTCAAATGTTTTACATCATTCAGTAGTATGCATAAAACGTTTAATCACGGATATTTTCAGGAAAAAGACGTCATTAACAAATTAGATGTTTCAGAAGGTACAAAGTCAAATGAATTATGATGATAGATATAAATATGTTAGTATCATTGAATAAGTAATTGATTTTGGGGATATAATCGATTGGCAGCATTTTTACAAATACGAAAAAAAAAAAATTGGATAAGTAAATAAATGAAAATAATAAATAAAAAAAGGGCAATTAATGCGTCGCTTTTAGAGACCTGCTTTGACTCAAGTTGGAAATAATTAGAAACCGGACATGATGTTAAGTCCGAATTTATTGCAGTGACTCCAACTTTTAGAGGCCGGATATGAGACAAGTTCGAATTAAATGCTTCGACTCTCCGACTTTTGGCGACCGAATATGACATGTGTCCGAATTCATTGCGGTGATTCTTCTACGTACAGTTGTGTGGTGCCAGAATAGCTCAGCTCTCTCAGCATTTTTTCTAAGAAGTACTTCAGGCAGCAAGGATTGACCCCGGTCCTACCGATTTTTTGCAAAATATAGGAGGCTCTCCCTGAGGATGATGATTTCCCGAAGCTAAACCAGTTAAGTTTTCCTGGCCTAAGATTACAAGGGATCATTTATGTGTCGCGGAAGTGGATGGAATGAATTTCCAACAAGAAAAAAAAAAAAAAAATTAGTGGAAAAAATTTACCAGGATCAAATATTAATGTATGCTTTTCTAATAATAATAATAATAATAATAATAATAATTTCAAGATGATGCCAATATTCTTAAAGAGAAAAGAAATAAAAACACATCCCCACGAATAAAAAAAGTCAACATTTCTGACATTCTGAAATTTAGTTTTTCAATATTTTATATATTTGGACTACTGTCGTCTTTATTTTTGTAATTATAAAAATGTTTTAGTCCACATATTCTCTCAATCTTTTTTTCCTCTCATACTCACTTATAACACAGGATCTTAACACCCAGTCCCATAATTCAATATAAAAGAACCCTTCAATGTTTTTTATAGGGTCAACCAGGAGAGATTCAGTTCAATATCCTCAAATATCAACTCATCCCTCCACAAAAGCGGGTTTGACACAAGGTTAAGTTTAATGGATAGAGATCACTCTTGTTTATGGGCAGGTGGTGCCAAAAATAGTCTATCAGTATTTCTTTATCTAGGGAACCAGAGGATTAACCAAGACCTTACCACTTTTTAGAGCAATGGGATGGATGCTGCCAGAGGAGATGGTCCTCTAAAGCTAAGCCAGATAAATCCTGACAACAGATAGCCAGGGATCTTAACTGCTCCAAGGAAGTAGATGGAGTCAAGTAGAATGTTTTAAATTATTTGATTCGTGTTTCGTTTCCAACAACTTATTCCGCCATTTTGGGTGCTTGAACTTACTGAATGATGTTACCTGACGACAAAAAAAAAAAAAAAAAAAAAATGGGGGTCGGTTTAAAAATATTTGATTATTTATTTTATCTTATTTAAATTTTTATGATCAGAGTTGCCCCGCTCAGTGCTTACTCTTGTCTTCTATCACTGTTTTTCATGGCAATGATTGTTGAGCAAACGTGAGATAAATACAATTACAAAAAATAGTTCCTTTTGCACATACAAATATACACATGATATTGAGAGAATGAATTTTGATAGTTTGATCATATAACATATCATATTTACAAAGGTACACATGTTGGTAGCTAAATTTTGGTCAGTATTTTTTGCAGTGTACACAAGATATTCAAAAAGAAGGAGATTATTTTTAAAAATAGATATTTGTTGTGTAAGATAAATGATGTTTCATCATGATGGCATGCCTCTTCAATTTCCAATGATTACTGGCCCATGCAGCAACTGCTCCAAGACCTCTGCTTTGGTAACCACCAACGACTCCTCAAGTGGCTCCACCTGTGCTGTCTCCACACTATCCTCAATATGCACAAGATTGTTGCCATAACCAATACTGAAGTTTTTGAAAAAGCGAAAATAACCAGTATCAAGGGCATGGTGCATAAGTTCCACTAATGCTAGACTGGACACGATGGGGAATCATTGCCTGCCCAGGATCATACAATGCAACGAAATATCCGCAGGCAATCACGACAAAAACATCAAGGGAACGATTCAATGACTATTTAAAAAAAGCCCCTTAATGCCCGTCACATAAATCATTGCCAGTGGTCAACCGACAATGAAAACCGTGACGCCTGCATCTCACCACCACCCATGTTGTCTCTTTTTAAAAAACATTTGCTTAGCTGCCTTCAAGGACAAAAGGCATAGAAGGAGGAACCGCAACACTATGCCATCAAGCTCTGGCCAGACCTTCAATTGTTGCCACTGTAACGCGCCTATCTGTCCCTCGTCGGCGTGTAGTCGGCGTGGAACGCCTCCTTCATTTATCAAACCAAGCCAAGCCAAGACATATATATATATATATATATATATATATATATATATATATATCTTTAAGAAAAAACAAAATCGGTTATAATAAGATTATAAATTTATTTCCCTCCTGTTATGTGTTTTTGATAAAATCAAAAAAACACGAAAAAATTTTTTTTTAAATTAGTAAATTGTCAGTTACATTGAGCTCTTTATCAGGAAAATTTAAATGTTCACTGTTGAATGTTTATTTGTCCTGATGGAATTCCTCCCAAGTCCGGTTTAACTGGGCCGAATATTACTTATATATATATATATATATATATATATATATATATATATATATATATATACAAAAAAATAGACAACTTACAGTCATATAGCAGTCTTTTTCCTGACAGTGCTCAAATATCTGTGTCCAGCGTTTTAATATAGAATATCCAAAACAAATTTAAAGACAGTTTTAAAAACATTATCTTGAAATACAAGCAGGTCTATCGATCGCCAGGTCGTATTGGAGTCTCTAAACGTTTTTGAAATTTGAATTAAAACCTTTTAGTATATAAGTAAAGTAAAGTTGGCGACCATAGTCGAGGGTAACCCGAAAGCTCCCTTTTCGATAGCTACTACACCAATGTGTAAGGGAGGGTGCTAATCCTTTACCTAGATTGCTCTACTTTACCCTTGATCCGTACCTTATAATGCTGAGTGTTAAGCAAGGAGGCATCAAGTACCATTTTTTGAGTCTTTGGTATGACTCGACCTGGGATTGAACCCAGGTCTCCGGGGCCATTGGCGAACACTCTAATATATATATATATATATATATATATATATATATATATATATATATGTATATATTAGTACAAGTCACCGCTGTGTTAATGTAGTGACTCAGTTCTTTGTGATATTCTTAATAATTTGGAAGTTTTTGAGTAATTTGTATGTTATTTCTTTTCTTTCGAAAGCGTGAATAAATGTCTTTATTCATCTTTTTCTGTGATCTTATGAATTTTCTTGAGCAAATTGAAGTTGTTTTTAACATGTTACATATTCTTATTTTTGGTTTGGTATAGTTTTTTTTTTACCGGGCCATTGGCCTAATGAGCAGAGTGTCCGCCAATGGTCCGGGAGGCCGGGTTTCAATTCCAGGCCGAGTCACACCAAACACTCAAAAAATGGCACTTGATGCGACCTTGCATTATAAGGTAATGAAGTAGCACCCTCCCCAACACCTCAGTGTAGCAGTGATTGAAAAGGGAGCCTTTGGGTCACCCTCGACTAAGGGCACCAACGTTACTTACTTTATAGTTTCTTTGTTTAATGTTATATCAACATTCGTCGGTTATTTAATGCTAAAGCCATCCTTGTTGAAGAATAGTAGCTGGATAGGATAGGTGGGGTCATACCTTTCCCCAAGGGTATTTGTCCGAAAGTGAACGTAATAGCACGACTGGAGTTCGAACTCGATAACTTGAATATCTCAGTTCAGCTTGTTAGTTACATTAGCTATAGAAATTCCCACACATATTTTTGGTTTTCAGACTTTACATCTTGAGAAATTTAATGTAAATGATATCCGCTTGTATAATATGTATTTACCCAATCCTATTGTAAGATCAGATTATAACACAAAGTCAATACTTAACGGTCATTTAGACACTGGTTGTCTTTATGGATATAACTGAGTTGAAGAAATAAAAAGCGGGTATTGCATGTAATGGATAGTATTCTTACGTTGGTGCATTTATGTAAGTGCAACTGGGAAGTATTTTCATGAGTACAAACATATTCCTGTACTTGTGCATATTTGTCTCTCAGCAAATATGTGCACTTATGAGAGTATATTATAATACATTTATGTATGTATGTTATTGTGGTTTAATTTGGTTTCTTTGTTTAATGGCATATCAGCCTTCGTGGGTAATTTAATGCCAAAGCCATCCTTATAGGTGGATATAGTTTTACTATTTAACTCATAGCTGTTGATAAGGGAGGTTTGATTTAGTTTCTTTGTTTAACGGCATATCAACGTACGTATGTAATCTAATGCCAAAGCCATCTTTGTAGAATAACAAGTGGTTCTATTTAATTCCTGCCTGGGGGAATAAGGAGGTTAATACTTTTACCGAGGTGAACGTAATAGCGCGACTGAAGTTCGAACTCGCTAACTACGATACCGCAGTCCAGCACTTTAGCCACTACACCACGGAGAAACATCCTTATTTCAAAGTATTTGTATGTCATCCGATATTCTGATGAATGTCTTTATGGCGAATATTTTTTTGTGAAACCGAGCATTTGTTTAAGCATGTGTAGTTATATTACGAAGAACGCGAACTTGTTTGTGTGTGGCCAGTAAAAATACATATAAATGCTATTATATTCAGTAGTGTAGATAACATCCTTCTTACTTCTTGCCGAGAATGTATATTCTTTTTAATATTTTCAACCCAGCCTCCTTCTTCACTTTTTAATTCGGTCTATTCAGTTTTCAGTTAGGTCTCCTATCAGATTTAATGTGAAATCGAAAATTAAAGAACAGGAAAAAACAGAAAAAGGTAGAGAAAGTGAAGAAAAAACACACACACACAAATATACTTCAAAAATACAAGCAGTAAGCACAAAATAAAACTAAAAAAAAAAAAAAAGAAAAGAATTTTTTGCGGTTTCCGATAGCCTGTCATCTAAGATTTGGTTACTGGATTCAGTGTTTTCTTTTTCAGCGTCTCTTTGAAACATTTCTTACGGCATCTGGGGCTTCGTTTTCTTTTGTAATTAATTTTCTTTCCCACTTTACCCTTCCCTCACCCAGTGAAGTTCAAAGATTAAATTTTGTGTTCGGTAACGAAAAGGTTCTTTGCAAAACACGTCTTTCGCCTTTTTTGTCTATTTTAAAAATTTTTATTCTGATGAACTTCAAGATAATGAAATAGAGAATGTAACATAGAGTAAAAAGTAAGAGAGAGAGAGAGAGAGAGAGAGAGAGAGAGGGAGCGGTCGGTCGGTCGAGAGAAGAGCATAAAAAACAGATAACAAAATTAAAGAAAAACGCATAAAAGAAAGGTTACTACTTTAGAAGAGAAAGTTTTACCTGTATATCTACTTCAACCATCGTATGGATTGGTGGGCAAATTTGTTTTTGCTATAAATGGTCAGGGCACGAGTTTTAATAAAACTGCATTTGAATAGCAATTTTCAGTTACCAGTCTTGACTACTCCTCACAATACAAAGACCATAATACGAAAAATATCTATCTATCTATCTATCTATCTATCTATCTATCTATCTATCTCAGTCTGTCAATATATATATATATATATATATATATATATATATATATATATATATATATATATATATATATATATATATATATATATATCAGTCTATCTATCTATCTATCTATCTATCATGAATAAGTAAACCAAAATACTTTTTATAAAAAATGTCTTTATAAACCACAGGGAGCAATATCTTATCCTTACTTGTGGAACGGTTTGCCATTAAAACAGATTGCAACTCCCGTGTACTAAGAAATAAATTGCATAAATATTTAGAAGTCTTACTTATTTTTGGAATGCTATATATTCAAATTTTTGGTCACAAACTTATTATTCTGAAGAGTTTGTTGATTAATGATATTATTTGATTGAATGTAATAATCCAACTCCTCCAATATAAATAGAATAAGACACATGGTCAATTTTTAAGCGGAGTGCAGCCGGTTTGAATTCAGTTTTCCTTTCTCCTAGACCATAATTACTATAGAAGATTGAAGGGATACATTAATGCTTTTTTCCAAGAGCACTAGCTTAAAGAGAAATTCAAAAAGTCTCTTTCAGGATTTTTATTTGGGGACCCTATATCTCTTTATTACAACTATAAACTTTACGGATATTGATTTATTAGCGATACTGTAATCAATATCAAAAAATATCTGTTCTGATTGGATGATGTTCTACTTCAAATAATGAAATATTGCTATCTTTGCTTTAAAAGAAAGTTCGGTTTTTATTTTAAAAAATTTGGGGTTGTACTTATTTATCATATTTACCAACCCCTCCGCTCGGGCAGGATATGACACAAGGTCAATTTTTAAGCGGAGTTTTAACAGGTTTGAATTCAGAGTTGTCCTTCTCCTAGACTAGTTGTCTCACCAAGGCTGAAGAACCCAGTCTGTCCTACTATTTACCCATAGTTGGAGGGAGAATTATTGGATTTATATCTTTCCCAAGGGTATGTGAAATGTAATTAGTCTCGTCCAGGATTTGAACACGTGTCACCGTGTCCATTTCCTACGATGATAACCATTACACCACGGGCACCACGGAGTGTACTTATATAAGGACAAATCTGCATCTCTCATTCACAGCAATGTGAGCAAGGTAAGCAGAAAAGTAATATTGAAACAAAGCTGACAAAAAACTCTCAATCCTAAGTTTCTTTTACTAAACTTAATTGCGTTAAATGTGGAATGGTAAGTAAGATAGTTGCATTGCTTTCACTATCTTTTGTTTCATCACATTTTCTTTGCAGTCCAGTTGGTTGTATCCCTGCATAGGGGTAAGAGCCCTTCCAAAGAGATTCCTTTTATGACACTCAACTATCTCCTCCAAGTCGGCTGTACTGTAGAATACACAAACTGCATCTCTGCACAGAGACAGACACACCCAGTTAGTGTTCTGGGGATGACATTAAACTCTTTGATGGTAACGTTTCACTTCTGGAGTTTCAGGGAATGTAGAGTGTCTCTTTGTTGCTATTACTACCGGGTCCACTCGGACTCGGAGTTGTAAAACCTGTTTGGGGAGTGTCCTCGTGGTGTAATGGTTAAAGCGATGGACTGCGGAATCGTAGTAAGCGAGTTCGTACTCCGGTCGCGCTATTACGTTCACTTTCGGGCAAATACCCTTGGGAAAGGTATGAACCCCCTTATCCTCCCAGCTATGGGTTAAATAGTACCACTACTGTTCTTCTAGGAGAATGGCTTTGGCATTAAATAACCTAAAAAGAGTTGATATGCCATTAAACAAAGAAACTAAACCAAACCTTTTTGGGCAAATACCCTTGGGAAAGGTATGAACCCCCTTATCCTCCCAGCTATGGGTTAAATAGTACCACTAGTATTCTTCTAGGAGAATGGCTTTGGCATTAAATAACCTAAAAAGAGTTGATATGCCATTAAACAAAGAAACTAAACCAAACCTTTTGGGGCAAATACCCTTGGGAAAGGTATGAACCCCCTTATCCTCCCAGCTATGGGTTAAATAGTACCACTACTGTTCTTCTAGGAGAATGGCTTTGGCATTAAATAACCTAAAAAGAGTTGATATGCCATTAAACAAAGAAACTAAACCAAACCTTTTTGGGCAAATACCCTTGGGAAAGGATGAACCCCCTTATCCTCCCAGCTATGCGTTAAATAGTACCACTACTGTTCTTCTTGGAGAATGGCTTTGGCATTAAATAACCTAAAAAGAGTTGATATGCCATTAAACAAAGAAACTAAACCAAACCTTTTTGGGCAAATACCCTTGGGAAAGGATGAACCCCCTTATCCTCCCAGCTATGCGTTAAATAGTACCACTACTGTTCTTCTTGGAGAATGGCTTTGGCATTAAATAACCTGCAAAGGTTGATATGTTGATTCAACAAAGAAACCAAACCAAGCCTTATCATTACGTCACTAGTCTCCGTTCATCATTTTAATACTTTTTATAGATTTCCGATGTAGTCAAAATTTATCACTTACGTTACTCAACTGTTTTTAAGATTTCCGATAGAGTTACCGCGAACAAGTAATAGCAGGATTAAGAAGCAACAATGATTAATTGAAATAAGTACGATTGCAGCCGTCGGATTTGCCGACTGTATAATTAACAGACACAATGTTTTACTTTTTCAAGGTTATCTAAAAAGATTTTGAGTGATTGAATCAAACATGTAGCGAAAAAGGAGTTGAACAGCCCAGTCGGCTGGGGCATTAGAATACTCTGACTGTATCTCTGTAGAGAGGTAAAATACTTCTGACGGGTGTTCTGGATATGACATTAAACCACATCTGATGGCGTTCAGGAGCTTTAGTACCCCTTCTTTGCCATTAAAACCAGTTTTTCGAAAACCCAGAGTGGTAGTAGCTAGTAGGGTCCTGTTTGACATTTAAACTGTGTGCAAACAAAGAACTTACGTTTATCGAATTGTTAGAAATAGAACTGCTTGACCATTTAACTGTGTTAAAATACTCATATTTAATTGAATTGTCAGTGATTCATTGCAATACTTGGAACCATTTAACTGCTAACGAATGAAGAATATTGAATAGAATTATTAGTGTTAAATTGGAATACTTGAAACTCCTTGTGACAATACTGAATTTAGAGTTACGTGGCGACGCTTGGAATTATTTAACCATTTACAAATAGGACTATTTGTGTTAGGTGGCAATATTTGAAACAATTTAAGTGAGGACAAACAAATGATTAATACTGAACGGAAAATTCGTGGGAGAATATTTGGAACCATTCAACTGTGTGCAAACAATAGTAAAACTTATGCTCAAATACATATTATTATTGCGTTTTAAATGTATATTACTATCTGCATTTTAAAAGCGATTGCGAAAAAACTATTGACTTACAAATCATATGTATAGCCGTTTAAAAATGTTTTAACTATGCGTTTACAAATATTTTATAATATGTATAAAGAGGATTTGGCATTAGATAACCTACAATGGTTGATATGCCATAAAACCCAAACAAACAAAATCATATATATTCAATATAGATGTATAAAGAGGATTTGGCATTAAATAACCTACAATGGTTGAGATGCCATAAAACCTAAACAAACCAAATCCTATATATTTAATATATATGTATAAAGAGGATTTGGCAATAGATAACCAACAATGGTTGATTTGCTATAAAACCCAACCAAACCAAATCCTATATATTTAATGCATATGTATAAAGAGGATTTGGCATTAAATAACCTACAATAGTTGATATGCCATAAAACCAAATCAAACTAACTCCTATATATATAATATATATGTATAAAGAGGATTTGGCAATAGATAACCAACAATGGTTGATATGCCATAAAACCCAAACAAACCAAATCATATATATTTAACGTATATGTAAAAAGAGGATTTGACATTAAATAATATATGCCATAAAACCTACCCAACCAAATCATATATATCTAATATATATGTATTGAGAAGATTTGGCATTAAATAACTTAAGCTCATGGATTTTCAGTAGAGTATGAGGGATAGCGAGTCCCACCAGGTTTATAGGATTCTTCTCAGTATTCTTGCCGATCTTAACAATAATATAGATTGAATGGTTTTAATTCATCCCTCGATTTTCAACTCTTCCAACCTCCTTTCCAAGCCTTTGGAGAGCGTTCCAAGCGTATTGTCACTTTCATGTTTTACTGCTTTTTAGTTCTCTAACAAGATCCAAGTATTTGTCTCCCTTTTCACTTACTTTGGTCTTCACTATTTGGTCAACAGGGACGGCAAAGTCCACTATATGTCAAGTTCTGACTTTTTTTTTTTTGCTAATTATTTCTAGGTCTGGTCTTCTAACCGGGATTAGGTGATCTGTTTGCATATCTAAATACTGAAGAATGTTATACTTCTCATTCTCTCGAACAGATTCTGGGTTGTGCATGTAGCATTTAGTAGTATGTTCAAATTTCAATTTCGATCACAATTCCTGGTGGATCACCTTCCTCACCCAGTCGCGCTTTGTCAAATACTCCCTTTGTGTCTGTTTGCTACATTCGCTTATTATGCATTTAATCGTTTCGCCTCTATCACCACATAATCTACGCTTGCTATTCTGTTAAGTATTATCAATTTTCGCTGTAATATAGTTGGTCTGTTGCGTTGCTTTGTGCTATTACGATAGATTCAATTGAGTATTATCAATTTTCCATTTCTCACTGGAGATTAAGTGACAGCAAGTCTCCTCAAGTCTCCAGGACTCTTCTTAGTATTCTGTCCGATTTCAACAATGCAATAGTTTGGATGGTCTCCACACGTTCTCGTATTTCCAAGTCCTCCAGTCCCTGTACCAATCCGTTAGTGACTGTTCTAAATGCACCAATTACAATTGGTATCACCATCACATTCATGTTCCATAGTTTTTTTCAGTTCTTTGGCAAGGTCTGAGTATTTATATTTCTTTTCACATTATTATTATTATTGTTCTCTCTGAAACTAGTAGACAAATTCAACTACCTAGGAAGTAGCGTCTCATCAACCGAAAACGACATCGACACACGACTGACGAAAGCATGGACGGCTATCGATAGGCTCTCGATCATATTGAAATCAGACCTGACCAATAAAATGAAACGCAGTTTCTTCCAGGCAGCGGTTGTATCGATACTGCTATATGGATGCACTACTTGGACGCTAACTAAACGGCTGGAGAAGCTAGACGGCAACTACACAAGAATGTTGAGAGCAATATTGAACAAACCCTGACGACAACACCCCTCGAGACACCAACTATACGGCCAATTGCCTCCCATCACGAAAACTATACAAGTCAGACGAACCAGACACGCAGGACACTGCTGGAGAAGCAAGGACGAGCTCGTAAGTGATGTACTCCTATGGACCCCCACATATGGCCAAGCAAAAGCAGGACGACCAGCTCGAACCTACATACAGTAGCTATGTGAAGACACAGGGTGTAACCCTGAAGACCTGCCGGAGGCGATGAATGATAGGGAGAAGTGGCGAGAGATGGTCAGGGATATCCGTGCTGGCGGCACGACATGATTATTATTATTATCTACTCCTTAGGAGTATTTAGCTGATGGTCTTTCACTGGAGGTTGAGTGACAGCAAATCTCCTCAAGTCGCCAGGACTCTTCTCGTTATTCTGGCCGTTTTCAATAATGTTGTTTTTTGGTACCCATTTGAGAGTTTTTCATACCAGCGTTAGCTGATGATTTTCCACTGGAGTTTGAGTGACAGCAAGTCTCCTCAAGTTTCCAGGACCCTTCTCAGTATTCTGGCCGATTTAAACTATGCTTCTTTTGGCTTTCTTTTACTCTGTGGTCAGCTGGGACAGCAAAGTCCCCAATTCGGCCAGTTCCCTATTTTATGTTGATTATCACTAGATCCGGTCGTCTGGCTGAAATTAGGTGATGGTGAGGTGATTACTATTATTAGTTTACTCCTCAGGATTGATTGTCTTTCACTGGAGTCATAGTGATTGCAAAACTCCTCTGTTTAGCAGGACTCCTCTCAGTATTCAAGCCGATTTTAACAATGCTACTGTCTGGATAGTTTCAATTCCTCCTCTATTTTTCAGTTCAAAGTCTCTTTTCAAGATCTTTTAGAACCGTTCCAGACACACCAACTTCAATTAGTATCACGGTCACTTTCATATTCCACAGTTTTTTCATCTCTCAAGCAAGATCGAAGTATTTCTCTATCGTTTGACTTTATCATTATATCATCAAGTAATTATCAATTACAGTTTTTGATGTCACGAAAATATTCCATAATACAGATACGAGCGATGTGAGTAATGAAACATATTATAACACGAAGTTTTCAGTTGAAATAAGTGGGCGTGGTGTTGTCATTACAACAAAAGTATTAATTAAAGAAGACTTACAGTTAATATATATATATATATATATATATATATATATATATATATATATATATATAGTATTATTCGGTCCAGTTAAACCAGAGTTGGGAGTAATTCCTTCAGGACAAGAAAATCATTCAAGAGCTGAACATTTAAATTTTTCTAGTAGAGAGCTCAATGTAATAAAATAACCGGTCTTTGGTTTTTTTCTTTAAAATCCTAAAATAACCGTTCTTTGGTTTTTTCTTTAAAGAATATATATATATATATATATATATATATATATATATATATATATATATATATATTGATACCTCCTTGCTTAACACTCAGCAATATAAGGTACGTATCGAGGGTAAAGTGGAGCAATCCAGGGAAAGGAGTAGTGCCCTCCCCTACACCTCGGTGTAGTAGCTATTGAAAAGGGAGCTTTCTGATCCCCCTCGACTACGGTCACAAACTTTAGTTACTTATATATGTATATATATGTGTGTGTGTGTGTGTGCGTGTGTGTGTGTGTGTGTGTAAGGGCATGTAGATTATACTGAATCTATTTTGGAGACAAATCCGAGAGAAATTCAAATATATTGATTATTTTCTCACTTTTAAGAACTAATTCATTAATGAATCATAAAAAAAAAGAAATTTTGAAAAGCAAAAAAAAAAAACTTCTTCTTCCAGGATTTGATAATGAATGGAATTTTGACTGTCTCAGAGTTTTGTGATTAGGTGGACATTTCCATTACCCTTTCATTCAGAATACGTCGAGTTTTAGGCAAGTTTATTCTACGGTTATTGAGGATTGGGGAGATGGAATTTTAGATGCCCACGACGACTTCAGTGTGCTGAAACTCATGATGAATAGGAAGTATATGTATTCACCCAACCCCTCCGCACAAGCGAGATGTGATACAAGGTCAATTTTTTAAGTAGGGTTTAATAGGTCTGAATTGGGAGTTTTTCTTCTCCTAGATTGGTTGCTATACCAAGATTAAATAGTCTAGTCTGTATTTACCCAACCCCACCACTATGAGCAGGATGTGATACAAAGTCAATTTTTAAGCAGAGTTTAATTCAAGAGTTTTCCTTCTCCTAGCCTAGTTGCCATAGCAAGGTTAAAGAGCCCAGTCTAAATTTATCCAATCCCTCCACTATGAGCAGGACGAGACACTTGGTCAATTTTAAATGGAGTTTAATTGGCTTAACTTCAGAGTTTTCTTTCTTCAAGACTGGTTGCCATAGCAAGATTAAAGAAAACAGTCTGTGTTTACCCAACCCCTCCACTATAAGCACGATGAGACACAAGGTAAATTTTAAGCAGAGTTCAATAGGTTTAAATTGAGTCTTCCTTCTCCTAGACTGGTTGCCATAGTTAAAGGTTAAAGAACCCAGTCTGTATTTACCCAATCCCTCCACTATAAGCAGAATTTGACACAAGTCCAGCTCTTTAAGCAGAGTTTAACAGATTTGAATTCAGAACTTTCTTTCTCTTTTAAGGGTTGCTGCGCCAGTTAAATTTTCCAGTCAGCCCGACTTTTCACCCAGTGCTGGTAAGAGAGTAGTTGAATTCAAATCTTCTCCAAGAGTATTATGCAAATAAGCCCGTCCAGGATTTTTATCGGGACTCTGTGACTATTTCTCACGAAACTGAGAATATATTTACGACACTAAAGCTAATGCTCAGTCATGTAAGAGGAATTCTTTATAATAACCATCATAAACATCATGAAGATAAGCTAAATTCTGAGTGAGACCAAAATACTGCGCACAGTTTTAAAGAGACTATAATTTGCAATGAATAGTCTCCTGGAGGTCATACTAACCGGGCACTCCAGGACTCACCGAGGTGAATTAAAGTTAATTGCCTGATCCCAAGCTGACTTTTCTTCGGCATTTCGTCCCCACTTTTTTTTTTTTTTTTTTAGAAAAGGCAGGGCTGAGTTAATTGCTCGGCGCCTGAGGCACCTTTGAAGGGAAATGCCAAGGAAATTAAACATTCTTTTTAAATGACCACTCATGAGTTTCGATTCATGCATGCCCCCTTACATACTATAAAATAATTTCATGTCAAATCTGACTTGGTGAGAAGTCGTATAAATCCATACTCCCAGATATTAAACTCTTTCCAAAGAGTTTTATTTAGAATTCTTGCATTGGTCTTCATGCTGGTGCGTGTCATAAACGTTCAGGTATATGGACCACAAGTTTGTGGCAGATTCACCATAACAAAGTATTTGCTTATTCTGCACTATTTGTTCCGGTTGGTTGGTTGGTTTTTAGAGCATATCAACCTTTGTTAACGCCAAATCCATTTTTATGTAAATAATCAGTTCTATTTCAAACAATTCAGTTTAGTATGAGTAAACAGTTTAATTGTCAAAAATATTTCTATTTCAAACCATTCAGTTTATTAAAACAGTTCTAATTCAGCTAATTCAGTTTAGCGTAAGTAAAGATTTTGTTTACACAGTAAAATGTCAAAACAGTTCTATATTAAACAAATCAGTTGAGTGTAAGTACAGTTTCAATGTCAAAAACAGTTCTATTTCAAACAATTCAGTTTAGCACAAGCACGAAGTTTAAATGTAAGTACAGTTTAATTGTCAAAACATTTCTATTTCATGCTATTCAGTTTAGTCGAACAATTCAGTTTAGCATAAGTATGCCATTAGTTCTATTTAACTCATAGATTGGGCCCTATCAGGTGCTACTACGCCGGGCTAGAGTGAACTTGGGAGCAATGGCAATTAAGGGGTGCTCCGCATTTCCCGAAACTTTCGCATTAATTTAAGCTCACCATCAGATTGTTTAGTGTCATATCCAGGGCACTCATTGGGCAGGGGTCTTACCGCTCTGCAAAGTAGCAGTCGGGGTATTCTACAGCCCCAGCCAACTGGGCAAACTATTTGTTCAGTAGTTTTAAGTAAAAACAACGATTGTTTAAATGCAATACCTTCTGTATTCATCGTATCTAACTCAATTAGACTTTTTCAGGTTGCTTAAGATATAAATTCATCTAAAAGGAATACTAAGTCATAGCATCATTATATCAAAAAGGGAAATAAGGTTTAAGAGGTGCTTAGACCAATAGCAAACTTGCTGGAATATGTGTATTCAATATCAACAGGACAATTTTCAAGAAATCACCATTTCATTCATTTTTTGTTTGTTTTGGTAAATGCAGTCACAATCTGGTTTGAACACAATACGTACATATATATATGTGTGTGTGTGTGTGTGTGTGTGTGTGTGTGTGTGTGTGTGTGTGTTATATTTTGATAAATTCGGTCACAATATTGTTTGAACTCAGTACGTATATATATATATATATATATATTTAGGCAGCATTTCTTCGTTAATGCAAATTTCATTAAACATAATAGACATTTTATGCCTACATATTTTCTTCTGGATCTGTTCGAATTCCCGTATTACTTTTATCGTATTCGAAAGTCAGGCAGAAAGTACTAGGGATACATACAACTATGGACAATACCTAAATCAATTCCCCCCGAATACGATAAAAGTAATACGGGAATTCGAACAGATCCAGAAGAAAATATGTAGGCATAAAATGTCTATTATGTTTAATGAAATTTGCATATATATATATATATATATATATATATGTGTGTGTGTGTGTGTGTGTGTGCGTGTGCGTGTGTGAAAAACCAGAATGGCTTCCGAAGAAATAGATCCACGACCTCACAAATATTAACTATCCGTAGAATCCTTGAAGGTGTACGGGCAAAAAACCTACTAGCGACATTAATATTTGTCGACTTTACCAAGGCCTTCGATTCCATTCACAGAGGAAAGATGGAACAAATCCTACTTGCGTACGGCATACCTAAAGAAACAGTAGCAGCAATAACGATTCTCTATAGAAACACCAAAGTAAAAGTACGATCACCAGATGGAGACACGGAATACTTCGACATTGTAGCAGGAGTACTACAAGGAGACACGCTGGCTCTGTACCTCTTTATCATTTGTCAAGACTACGTACTTAGAACATCGATTGACAAAATCAGAGAAAATGTCTTCGAGCTGACGAAGAAAAGAAGCAGAAGGTAACCCGCAAAAACAATTACCGACGCCGACTACGCCGATGACATAGCGATACTAGCAAATACACCCGACCAAGCCGAAACACTACTGCATAGTTTGGAACGAGCAGCCGCAGGCAAAGGCCTCTATGTTAATGCACACAAAACGGAATATATGTGCTATAATCAAAAGGGGGACATCTCCATTCTAGACGGAACCCCTCTTAAACTAGTAGACAAATTCACTTACCTAGGAAGCAGCGTCGAATCAACCGAAAAAGACATCGACACACGACTGACGAAAGCATGGACGGCTATCGATAGGCTCTCGATCATATGGAAATCAGACCTGACCAATAAAATGAAAAGCAGTTTCTTCCAGGCAGCGGTCACATCGATACTGCTATATGGGTGCACTATATGGACTCTAACAAAACGGCTGGAGAAGAAGTTAGACGGCAATTACACAAGAATGCTGCGTGCAATCTTGAACAAGTCCTGGCGGCAACACCCCACAAGACACCAACTGTACGGCCACCTGCCTCCTATCACGAAAACTATTCAAGTTAGACGAACCAGACATGCAGGACACTGCTGGAGAAGCAGGGACGAACTCATAAGAGATGTACTCTTATGGACCCCCACACATGGCCGTGCAAAAGCAGGACGACCAGCACGAACATACATTCAGCTGCCATGTGAGGATACGGGATGTTGTCCTGAGGACCTGCCTGGGGCGATGAACGATAGGGAGGAGTGGCGAGAGAGAGTCAGGGATATCCGTGCCACCAGCGCGACATGATAATGATGATATATATATGTATAAAGAGTTAACAGCGAAGAATTGATAGATAAGCTCTAATAGGATTTTTTTGCCGGAGTAACTGACGAAATGTTTCTCACAAATAGAATTGCCTGTCTGTCGGTCAATATATATATGTGTATAGATATGTAAGTTCATGCGTGTGTGTGTGCGTCTGCACGTCTATGTCGTGTTTGGTTGATATATATATATATATATATATATATATATATATAAACCGTTAACACTAAAGAATTGTGGATAAGCTCTAAGAGGATCTTTCTTCTGAATAGCTGACGAAATGTTTCTTACAAATGAAATTGTCTTTATATATATATATATATATATATATATATATATATATATATATATATATATATATATGAATAACTGATAGTACATTTGAATATTTGTCCAAAGTATACCTTCATATTTCTCCTCACCTCAAAAAAATTTTGCGATATATCTACAAAACTACAATAGTAATCATTTGGTCTCATGAGGCTTAGTAATTTGCTTATCTAACTATAAAAATCATGTCATTAAAAAAAAGAAAACAGGTTATTAGAAAAAGTGAAAATTAAATTTTCTTCTAAATGAAATATATTAAGATTTTATTATTTCTTGAGGAACATTATACAATCAAAATGGATATCATTAGCTATTATTTACTACATCAACCAGTAATAAGTACAGCCGTAACAATTTTTGATAAAAAGTTCATTTTCTTCTAAACCAAAGATTTTATAGGATTTTATTATTTCTAGTGGAACATTATACAAACAAAATGGATATTATTAGCTATTATTTACACTATCACCCATAAATAAATACACTTCTAACAATTTTTGATAAAAAGTTCATGGATATTATTAGCTATTATTTACACTATCAACCATGAATAAAAACAATTCTAACAATTTTTGATAAAAAGTTCATTTTCTACTAAACCAAAGATCTTATAGGATTTTATTATTTCTAGTAGAACATTATACAATCAAAATGGATATTATTAGCTATTATTTACACTATCACCCATGAATAAATACACTTCTAACAATTTTTGATAAAAAGTTCATTTTCTTCTAAACCAAACATAGCAGGATTTTATTATTTCTAGTGGAACATTATACAATCAAAATGGATATTATTAGCTATTATTTACACTATCACCCATAAATAAGTACACCCCAAACAATTTTTGATAAAAAGTTCATTTTCTTCTAAACCAAACATAGCAGGATTTTATTATTTCTAGTGGAACATTATACAATCAAAATGGATATTATTAGCTATTATTTACACTATCACCCATAAATAAGTACACCCCTAACAATTTTTCATAAAAAGTTAATTTTCTTCTAAACCAAAGATAGCAGGATTTTCTTATTTCTATTGGAACATTATACAATCCAAATGGATATTATTAGCTATTATTTACACTGTCACCCATAAATAAGTACACCCCTAACAATTTTTCATAAAAAGTTCATTTTCTTCTAAACATTAGTGAAACATTATTAATCAAAATGGATATCATTAGCTATTATTTACACAATCATCCATAAATAAGTACACCCCTAACAATTTTTGATAAAAAGTTAATTTTCTTCTAAACCAAAGATAGCAGGATTTTATTATTTCTAGTGAAACATTTGTACCATCAAAAGGGATATTAGCTATTATTCAAAAATAGCCCATGAATAAAGACATAAGTTTTTCATAAAAAGATACTTTTCTTGAAAAACCAAACATTACAGGATTGCTAAGTATTACTTACTGCATCACCAGTAAACAATCAATTTTTATAATAATGTAATTATATTCTATACAATACTAGAACTTTATCTGGTTTAGTAGAAATTAGGCGATCTAAATTATTATTAATTATCATAAATTGCTAAACTCTACAGCATTGAAACTCTAAACCAAAAATAGGATTATGTAGCAGTCAAAGAATAAGCACCCCTCTTTATATATTATTAGGTATTATTTATGACCAAACTCTTCAGCATTGAAACTCTCTAAACCAAAAATATAAATATGTAGCAGTCAAAAAATAAGCACCCCTCTTATATATATTATTATGTATTATTTATGACCAAACTCTTCAGCATCGAAACTCTCTAAACCAAAAATATAAATATGTAGCAGTCCAAAAATAAGCACCCATCTTATATATATTATTAGGTGTTATTTATGACCAAACTCTACTGCGTTGAAATTCTGTAAACCAATAACAGGAATATGTAGAAGCCCAAATATAAGTACACCTTTATATATATATATATATATATATATAGTCATCCACAGACAGACTGTTTCGTTCTATCAGAACTCTTCAGTGTGGCCAGACACGCAGGATGCTCGAAGCCGGAATCGAAACCCGTCCAACTTTACGTTAGACCGTGTTTCAGACCACTCGTCCACCAAGCGGACCACGTTGGCTAAGGAAATTTTAAGGTATTTTTATTTTTAGAAACAACAGCAGCAGCCGTTTGTTTACATTTTTTCTACCCTATCGGCTACCAGAGTGCTCAATTCTTTCGAAGAGCTTTGCATTACGCTAGCGGCGACCGGCAATTCCTTCGCCAGAGAGCTCAACCCCCATGGGGGAGCATATATTGTCATCCACAGACAGACTGTTTCGTTCTATCAGAACTCTTCAGTGAGGCTAGACACAGAGGACGATCGAAGCCGGGATCGAAACTATATATATATATATATATCATTATGTCTTATTTATGACCAATCTCTTCAGAAATGAAATTCTCTAAACCAAAAATAGGAATATGTATTAAGTACAAAAATAAGTACACCTCTTATACATATTATAAGATATTGCTTATTACCAATCTTTACTGTATTGAAAGTCCCTAAACAAAAAATAGGAATATGTAGCAGTCCAAAAATAAGTGCACCTTTTATACATATTATTAGGTATTTTCTATTACCAGATTCTACAGCTTTGAAACTCTATAATGAAAAATAGGAATGTGTAGAAATCCTAATATAAATACACCTCTTATATAGATATATATATACGTGGTGCATTCAATGTTTCCAGATTTTTTTTTTTGTACAGGCATTTAAAATTGTTGTAGACACTTGAAAATTCAGTATGTTATCGCTATACATCTTATGAGATGACTGACAAATTTTTATGATTTCAGATTCAAATGAACAGCTACAACAGGAATTGGAATACACTCAACTAAAGCCTGATTGTCACAGTTGGAGAATTTCAAAAATGCCATCTGGACGTGAGAACACTTTAGAAGAACGATATGCTATAAAATTCTGTTTTAAACTTGGAAAAAATGCCACAGAAACGTATGGAATGATTCAGACTGCTTTTGGGGCATCTTGCATGAATCGAACATCTGTTTTTGAGTGGCATAAGAGATTCAACGAAGGCAGGGAGTCTGTGAGGGATGATGAGAGGTGTGGGAGGAGTAAGGAAGCCAATACACCACAGTTGATTGGCCAAAGGTGTAGGGTTAGGGTTACTATGTTAAGTTTTTAAGGGAGATCAGGAAGGTATTCCTTGGGAAGAGGCCAGCACTCTTCAAATCGGGTCAGTGGCATTTCCACCCGGACAATGCACTAGTCTACAACTCCATCCTTGTCACAGACTATTTGACCAAGGTGGGCATCAAGACAGTTCTTCACCCTCCCTATAGTCGAGACGTTGCTCCCCGTGACTTTTGGTTATTCCCTAAGCTCAGAGGCCATCGTTATGAGACAATGGAGGAGATGAAAGAAGCTGTGACGAAGGTCATTGAGACGCTCACATAAGAGGACTTCGATGGGGCCTTCCAGTAGTTGTTGAAACGGTACAACAAGCGCATTACAGCTGGGGTAGATTACTTCGAAGGGGAGTTTCATATGTGTACTATCAATAAAATCGAAAAAAGTCTGAAAACTTATTGAATGATCCTTGCATACATATATATATATATATATATATATATATATATATATATATATATATATATGTGTATATATAAAGAAAAACCTTTAAAAATTACTCATATTTTATTGTAATGATATTTATTTCAGTAGATTTAATATTTCAAACAATCTGCATCTTCAGACAAAGAAATAATGAGCAATTTCTACTGATGATTTAGAAAAACCCTCAAAATTCAAGTCACCCGATCTCTCTCATCCGAATTACATTTGCTTTTTTTGTTTTTAATTTTTTTTTTTTTATTAAGTAAAGACCAGACCATTTGTTTTTCCTGTCTAGTTGACAAAAGACATTCTATTCCTGTATCAAGATGTATCGGTTTTCGAACTTTCTTTATTTTCAATTATTTTATATAATTGCAAACAAACTCTTAAACCCAAATGAAGGAGATAAGTATAAAATATAGAATAAAGGAGTACATTGATTTAGGGAGAAAAAAATTATCACCTCTAAACAGCTTTTATTATATATATATATATATATATATATATATATATACTCCCCTACCCCCGTAGGATTGGATTGGCGTTTGAGTCAACCGGGTTTCGATCCCAGCTACGGGAAGCTAATATGTCTAGCCACACTGATGAGTTCTGATAGAACGAAACAGATCTGTCTGTGTGGATGACTATAGAGATATATACTCCCCTACCCCCGTAAGGTTGAGTTCTCCGGCGAATAATGAAATAATCGTGTTGCCATTAGCGTTTGTTGCAAACCTCTTTATATATGAATTGAGGTCTCGGTAGACGTTAAACGGATGTACGTAAACAATAGTAATTTGTGATTCATAACCGTTTAAAATTTACTTCGGTGCTACTAGCTCCTCGTGGCTGAAGGGTTAGAATCTTAGATTGGCGTTTGAGTCAACTGGGTTTCGATCCCAGCTATGGGAAGCTAATATGTCTAGCCACTCTGATGAGTTCTGATAGAACGAAACAGATCTGTCTGTGGATGACTTTATATATATAAAGCCTAAAATTAATTCACACAAGCTCATATCTATTTTTATGGTGACATTTAACATCAATTTTCTTTGATTTTTGTAATTTACTGTTTTTTCTATATTTTATAATACTATTTTATCTTCTTGACAGAAATTACATCTACTTCTGAAATTACTTGGCTTCTTTGATATTTTGATAAAATTCCATCTAACTAATGGTGTAAGGCCACTATCCATCAATCTCCAGAACCATTTAGAAAGGGCTGTTTGATTTCTTAAGGAAGGGCTAGAAAAAGAATGTCTATGCTATAAAACCACTGTTTCCAATTTCCAGCAGAAATACCAAAATATATTTTTATGCCCTTTATGTTTTCCATTGAGAAAATTGCTGCCTTGTACATCACATTCTCGGAATTACATTTACCACTAACAGAACATTCTTCTCTAACCCTGCAGTTACATAATGGTTGATGAATGAATATTTATTGTATTGTTGAATGGGTCGGCGAATGTGGCTAGCTAGGTCTCCTTAGTTTATATAGAAAAGTATGACCGCTCCCTTCCCCTCCCCAAAAACTTCAAGGCCTTGTGCCTTCTGTGTACACTACACAGAAATAAAGCAGCAGTTGCAGCAGGTGGCCAAAGTAGGTTCCTACTTGGACAGAGTGTTAGTGAGACGAGCTGACATTGACTTTGTTAGTTGTCCCACATTCCACCTGATAGCGTGGACTGACCATAAACTTGTTAGAGTCAGTCTACGGTTAGCAAATAGGCCTAGTCTATCCGGCTACTGGAAGTTCAATACCTCCTTACTGGAGATACGGAACTTCCGGGATCGGCTGGAATCCCTAATTCAGCGGGCGTTAGTGGGGGCGGTTACCGGGAATAGGTGGTGGGGATCTCTTAAACATAGGATTAGAGATTTCGCTACCAAGTACGGTCGCCAGCTCAACTTAGATAGGACCAAGGAAGCGAAATCTATAGACGATAGAATTTCCCGGGCGGTGGCAGGGGGGGGACTCCCTAAACGTAGAGCTAGCTAAGGGGGACCTTGAGCGCGAGAGTAGCGAGCGCTACAAGGGATACGTAGTTAGATCTAGGTTAAAGAGAGTTCTTAACGAAGCTGTGAAAACGAACGCGACTGCGCGTGAAGAAGAAGTGCGAAGGTTCCCCGATCGGTATATCGTTTCTGTCAAGGCCCCGGATGGGCGACTGCTGCGATCGGGTCGCGAGATTCGTGACGCCTTTCGGGCGCACTTTCGGGATCGCTTTGCCCGCTGTACTGATCTCCCGCTCCGGGAGTTTCGTAGCTATCTTGCCGACTTCCCCCGCCTTGGGGTGGCTGAAGCGAGGGTGTGGTTACTGAATGCGAAGTCCGTGACGCGTTGAAGCAGGTCGGCCTCAACAAGTCGCCGGGACTTGATGGTTTGCCCTACGAAGTGTACTTGAGGATGTCGCACATGTTTGTGCCTATTCTGACGGATATGTTCAACCATTGGTTCGCCCAGGGAGCCATCCCTGGTAGCGTTACCCAGGGCGTGATCACATTGCTAAAGAAAGGTGGCAGGAATGTTTGGGAGGGTTTAGATGATTACAGGCCCATAACTCTGCTTAACACAGAGTTAAAGATTTTGGCTCGGGTCTTAGCGAATCGTTTACAGCTTGTCATTAGCGATCTGATCGGCTCTGAGCAGACCTTTGCTGTGAAGGGAAGATCGATCCAGGACAACCTGCACTTGATTCGCGAGGTCCTAGAGGGGATAGAAGACGGCACCGAGGCCGCGCTGATCAGTTTAGATCAGTCTAAGGCCTTCGATAGGGTTGACCATCGGTTTTTGGCGACTGTTTTGGAGACTGCCGGATTCAAACCGGAGTTCCGCAGATGGATTAGCATGATGTACCACAACCCTCAGGCAGTGGTGCAGGTGAACGGAAGGCATTCGAGGGTGTTCGCGGTCGATCGTTCCGTCCGGCAGGGCTGCCCGTTGTCTCCTCTTCTCTATGTCCTAGCTTTGGAGCCCCTGCTCCGTAGGCTTAGGGATAGGACGACAAATCCGGCCCTGTGCGGTGTCCCTTTTGCTGGCCCTCTTACGGCAAGGGTTTCCGCGTTCGCCGATGATATCACAGTGTTTGTATCCCGCCGCCTGGATATAAAGGCTGTGAAGAAGACGGTTAGCGAGTACGAGCGGATTGCAGGAGCCAAGGTCAATTTTGACAAAAGCGAAGGTTTGCGGCTCGGTGCTTGGAGGGGTAGCAATACTCTTCCAGGGCCCTTCCGCTGGAGTGACGGACCCGTCCGCATCCTCGGGGTGTGGTTCGGGCCCGACCTCCAACTGGAGCGAAATCGGTTGGAAATACAAGCCAAGGTGAATGCTCAGGTGAGAATCTGGCTTTCAAGGAGGTTGTCCTTAAAGGGCAGGGCGGAGGCGTGCGCCGTGTACGTCTTCCCCTTGATCCTTTACCGATTGGCTGTAATTCCTCTGCCTAAGGTACATCGGTTGGCGCTGCAACGATCCCTTTCCAGATTACTCTGGGGAGGTGCAAGACCGATGGTCCGTAGGCAGGTCTGTATCCAACGTCCACGCAACGGGGGTCTAGGTATGCCTGATCTGGAGAGCCACTGGCTTGCTGAAAGACTTGCATACTTGGGCAGAGCCTTGACGGGGGACGCAGTGTGGAGACTGAAGGCGAGTCGGACTTTTCCTCGCCTAAAGTCAGACCCAAAGGCTGAAGGTCGACGTAGGCCTTTGGGCGAAACACTGTTTGTCCGCGAGTGCCGAACGGCCCTTCGTAACCTTCTTGGGTCCAGTGACCTTTCACGGCCTCGAAAAGAACTATATCGGGAGCTAGTGGTGGGTTCCGCTTCTGATCCTCTCAGCGAGCGGCACGGCTGGACGACGGAGGAGATTCGCTCTCATTGGAATTGGGCGCCAGGATCGAGCTTCTTGAACAACTCCGAGTTCTCGCTCACATGGCGACTTGTGCGAAATGCGTTACCCCTTGTCGGCTTGAACTACAAAGCGGGCCTGGCAGACATGCCCGATTGCGCTCGCTGCGGCAGTGGCTTGGAAGAAACGGCTGAGCACGCCTTCTACTACTGCGAGCGAGTTCGCCCGTTTTGGGATCACGTCGGCGAGTGGACGGCTCGCATCGAACCCAAACAGCTCGTGCTGCTCGACGTTGGTTACGTCGTGGACAACGTTCTTCCTCCGTATCAGGGTGAGAAGCGTGTGGTGTTTCTCGCGATCCTAGCTGTAGCTAGAATGGTGATTTGGACGACGCGAAACAAGGGATTGTATGACGATGCAAACTTTTCTCATCGTGATCTGATTTTGTATTTTCGGCATCAGCTGAGGGTCAAAATCAGATGCGATAGAAAACGCTTGGATCGCATAACATTCAGCAAAAGGTGGGTGAATGCAGCGAGCCTGGTCGTGCGAAAGGGAGCAACGTTGGAGTCATCCTTCCCTCCTCTGCCGGCTCATGGCGTCTACGGTACGGGTCCTTAGGGACCCCACCCCTGGTGAGTAAAACTGTTCCCTTTTTCTTTTGGTACCCAGGTACCTAGTTAGCAGTATGTTTGTGAGTCATTGTCCCCGTCATCTAGTTGTTAGTTCTCAAGATCTTCCCCATCCCCATTATTTTTGTACCTCAATCCGTATCCCAGTCCACGTTTACTGAAGATCTTGAACATTCATATGTATAAAAATCATATCACCTACTTGTATTAACCCATACCGCGCCCGACCCCTAAATTCTTTTCACCCCTGTAGATTAGGATCCCTGCCCCACCTAGGGTAGGTCCGACTTGTTTCCGGTTCTTTCGCCCCGGAAAACAGTCGGCCTCCAATTTTATAGACGGGGGGATGGGAGGGCAACCAAACGGGGGATTTTTCCTTGTTTTTATATATATTTCGGGGTTTTTCTCCCATTCCCATCACATTCATTGTAAATAAATCATAAAATCATTCATGAATCTCGGGATTTTAAGTAGGACTTCTTCATAGAGCAAATGTGGTATTGTGGTGATTGTAGCGCAAAAGGCGATGGATGAATGGATATTTATTGTATTGTTGAATGGGTCGGCGAATGTGGCTAGCTAGGTCTCCTTAGTTTATATAGAAAAGTATGACCGCTCCCTTCCCCTCCCCAAAAACTTCAAGGCCTTGTGCCTTCTGTGTACACTACACAGAAATAAAGCAGCAGTTGCAGCAGGTGGCCAAAGTAGGTTCCTACTTGGACAGAGTGTTAGTGAGACGAGCTGACATTGACTTTGTTAGTTGTCCCACATTCCACCTGATAGCGTGGACTGACCATAAACTTGTTAGAGTCAGTCTACGGTTAGCAAATAGGCCTAGTCTATCCGGCTACTGGAAGTTCAATACCTCCTTACTGGAGATACGGAACTTCCGGGATCGGCTGGAATCCCTAATTCAGCGGGCGTTAGTGGGGGCGGTTACCGGGAATAGGTGGTGGGGATCTCTTAAACATAGGATTAGAGATTTCGCTACCAAGTACGGTCGCCAGCTCAACTTAGATAGGACCAAGGAAGCGAAATCTATAGACGATAGAATTTCCCGGGCGGTGGCAGGGGGGGGACTCCCTAAACGTAGAGCTAGCTAAGGGGGACCTTGAGCGCGAGAGTAGCGAGCGCTACAAGGGATACGTAGTTAGATCTAGGTTAAAGAGAGTTCTTAACGAAGCTGTGAAAACGAACGCGACTGCGCGTGAAGAAGAAGTGCGAAGGTTCCCCGATCGGTATATCGTTTCTGTCAAGGCCCCGGATGGGCGACTGCTGCGATCGGGTCGCGAGATTCGTGACGCCTTTCGGGCGCACTTTCGGGATCGCTTTGCCCGCTGTACTGATCTCCCGCTCCGGGAGTTTCGTAGCTATCTTGCCGACTTCCCCCGCCTTGGGGTGGCTGAAGCGAGGGTGTGGTTACTGAATGCGAAGTCCGTGACGCGTTGAAGCAGGTCGGCCTCAACAAGTCGCCGGGACTTGATGGTTTGCCCTACGAAGTGTACTTGAGGATGTCGCACATGTTTGTGCCTATTCTGACGGATATGTTCAACCATTGGTTCGCCCAGGGAGCCATCCCTGGTAGCGTTACCCAGGGCGTGATCACATTGCTAAAGAAAGGTGGCAGGAATGTTTGGGAGGGTTTAGATGATTACAGGCCCATAACTCTGCTTAACACAGAGTTAAAGATTTTGGCTCGGGTCTTAGCGAATCGTTTACAGCTTGTCATTAGCGATCTGATCGGCTCTGAGCAGACCTTTGCTGTGAAGGGAAGATCGATCCAGGACAACCTGCACTTGATTCGCGAGGTCCTAGAGGGGATAGAAGACGGCACCGAGGCCGCGCTGATCAGTTTAGATCAGTCTAAGGCCTTCGATAGGGTTGACCATCGGTTTTTGGCGACTGTTTTGGAGACTGCCGGATTCAAACCGGAGTTCCGCAGATGGATTAGCATGATGTACCACAACCCTCAGGCAGTGGTGCAGGTGAACGGAAGGCATTCGAGGGTGTTCGCGGTCGATCGTTCCGTCCGGCAGGGCTGCCCGTTGTCTCCTCTTCTCTATGTCCTAGCTTTGGAGCCCCTGCTCCGTAGGCTTAGGGATAGGACGACAAATCCGGCCCTGTGCGGTGTCCCTTTTGCTGGCCCTCTTACGGCAAGGGTTTCCGCGTTCGCCGATGATATCACAGTGTTTGTATCCCGCCGCCTGGATATAAAGGCTGTGAAGAAGACGGTTAGCGAGTACGAGCGGATTGCAGGAGCCAAGGTCAATTTTGACAAAAGCGAAGGTTTGCGGCTCGGTGCTTGGAGGGGTAGCAATACTCTTCCAGGGCCCTTCCGCTGGAGTGACGGACCCGTCCGCATCCTCGGGGTGTGGTTCGGGCCCGACCTCCAACTGGAGCGAAATCGGTTGGAAATACAAGCCAAGGTGAATGCTCAGGTGAGAATCTGGCTTTCAAGGAGGTTGTCCTTAAAGGGCAGGGCGGAGGCGTGCGCCGTGTACGTCTTCCCCTTGATCCTTTACCGATTGGCTGTAATTCCTCTGCCTAAGGTACATCGGTTGGCGCTGCAACGATCCCTTTCCAGATTACTCTGGGGAGGTGCAAGACCGATGGTCCGTAGGCAGGTCTGTATCCAACGTCCACGCAACGGGGGTCTAGGTATGCCTGATCTGGAGAGCCACTGGCTTGCTGAAAGACTTGCATACTTGGGCAGAGCCTTGACGGGGGACGCAGTGTGGAGACTGAAGGCGAGTCGGACTTTTCCTCGCCTAAAGTCAGACCCAAAGGCTGAAGGTCGACGTAGGCCTTTGGGCGAAACACTGTTTGTCCGCGAGTGCCGAACGGCCCTTCGTAACCTTCTTGGGTCCAGTGACCTTTCACGGCCTCGAAAAGAACTATATCGGGAGCTAGTGGTGGGTTCCGCTTCTGATCCTCTCAGCGAGCGGCACGGCTGGACGACGGAGGAGATTCGCTCTCATTGGAATTGGGCGCCAGGATCGAGCTTCTTGAACAACTCCGAGTTCTCGCTCACATGGCGACTTGTGCGAAATGCGTTACCCCTTGTCGGCTTGAACTACAAAGCGGGCCTGGCAGACATGCCCGATTGCGCTCGCTGCGGCAGTGGCTTGGAAGAAACGGCTGAGCACGCCTTCTACTACTGCGAGCGAGTTCGCCCGTTTTGGGATCACGTCGGCGAGTGGACGGCTCGCATCGAACCCAAACAGCTCGTGCTGCTCGACGTTGGTTACGTCGTGGACAACGTTCTTCCTCCGTATCAGGGTGAGAAGCGTGTGGTGTTTCTCGCGATCCTAGCTGTAGCTAGAATGGTGATTTGGACGACGCGAAACAAGGGATTGTATGACGATGCAAACTTTTCTCATCGTGATCTGATTTTGTATTTTCGGCATCAGCTGAGGGTCAAAATCAGATGCGATAGAAAACGCTTGGATCGCATAACATTCAGCAAAAGGTGGGTGAATGCAGCGAGCCTGGTCGTGCGAAAGGGAGCAACGTTGGAGTCATCCTTCCCTCCTCTGCCGGCTCATGGCGTCTACGGTACGGGTCCTTAGGGACCCCACCCCTGGTGAGTAAAACTGTTCCCTTTTTCTTTTGGTACCCAGGTACCTAGTTAGCAGTATGTTTGTGAGTCATTGTCCCCGTCATCTAGTTGTTAGTTCTCAAGATCTTCCCCATCCCCATTATTTTTGTACCTCAATCCGTATCCCAGTCCACGTTTACTGAAGATCTTGAACATTCATATGTATAAAAATCATATCACCTACTTGTATTAACCCATACCGCGCCCGACCCCTAAATTCTTTTCACCCCTGTAGATTAGGATCCCTGCCCCACCTAGGGTAGGTCCGACTTGTTTCCGGTTCTTTCGCCCCGGAAAACAGTCGGCCTCCAATTTTATAGACGGGGGGATGGGAGGGCAACCAAACGGGGGATTTTTCCTTGTTTTTATATATATTTCGGGGTTTTTCTCCCATTCCCATCACATTCATTGTAAATAAATCATAAAATCATTCATGAATCTCGGGATTTTAAGTAGGACTTCTTCATAGAGCAAATGTGGTATTGTGGTGATTGTAGCGCAAAAGGCGATGGATGAATGGATATTTATTGTATTGTTGAATGGGTCGGCGAATGTGGCTAGCTAGGTCTCCTTAGTTTATATAGAAAAGTATGACCGCTCCCTTCCCCTCCCCAAAAACTTCAAGGCCTTGTGCCTTCTGTGTACACTACACAGAAATAAAGCAGCAGTTGCAGCAGGTGGCCAAAGTAGGTTCCTACTTGGACAGAGTGTTAGTGAGACGAGCTGACATTGACTTTGTTAGTTGTCCCACATTCCACCTGATAGCGTGGACTGACCATAAACTTGTTAGAGTCAGTCTACGGTTAGCAAATAGGCCTAGTCTATCCGGCTACTGGAAGTTCAATACCTCCTTACTGGAGATACGGAACTTCCGGGATCGGCTGGAATCCCTAATTCAGCGGGCGTTAGTGGGGGCGGTTACCGGGAATAGGTGGTGGGGATCTCTTAAACATAGGATTAGAGATTTCGCTACCAAGTACGGTCGCCAGCTCAACTTAGATAGGACCAAGGAAGCGAAATCTATAGACGATAGAATTTCCCGGGCGGTGGCAGGGGGGGGACTCCCTAAACGTAGAGCTAGCTAAGGGGGACCTTGAGCGCGAGAGTAGCGAGCGCTACAAGGGATACGTAGTTAGATCTAGGTTAAAGAGAGTTCTTAACGAAGCTGTGAAAACGAACGCGACTGCGCGTGAAGAAGAAGTGCGAAGGTTCCCCGATCGGTATATCGTTTCTGTCAAGGCCCCGGATGGGCGACTGCTGCGATCGGGTCGCGAGATTCGTGACGCCTTTCGGGCGCACTTTCGGGATCGCTTTGCCCGCTGTACTGATCTCCCGCTCCGGGAGTTTCGTAGCTATCTTGCCGACTTCCCCCGCCTTGGGGTGGCTGAAGCGAGGGTGTGGTTACTGAATGCGAAGTCCGTGACGCGTTGAAGCAGGTCGGCCTCAACAAGTCGCCGGGACTTGATGGTTTGCCCTACGAAGTGTACTTGAGGATGTCGCACATGTTTGTGCCTATTCTGACGGATATGTTCAACCATTGGTTCGCCCAGGGAGCCATCCCTGGTAGCGTTACCCAGGGCGTGATCACATTGCTAAAGAAAGGTGGCAGGAATGTTTGGGAGGGTTTAGATGATTACAGGCCCATAACTCTGCTTAACACAGAGTTAAAGATTTTGGCTCGGGTCTTAGCGAATCGTTTACAGCTTGTCATTAGCGATCTGATCGGCTCTGAGCAGACCTTTGCTGTGAAGGGAAGATCGATCCAGGACAACCTGCACTTGATTCGCGAGGTCCTAGAGGGGATAGAAGACGGCACCGAGGCCGCGCTGATCAGTTTAGATCAGTCTAAGGCCTTCGATAGGGTTGACCATCGGTTTTTGGCGACTGTTTTGGAGACTGCCGGATTCAAACCGGAGTTCCGCAGATGGATTAGCATGATGTACCACAACCCTCAGGCAGTGGTGCAGGTGAACGGAAGGCATTCGAGGGTGTTCGCGGTCGATCGTTCCGTCCGGCAGGGCTGCCCGTTGTCTCCTCTTCTCTATGTCCTAGCTTTGGAGCCCCTGCTCCGTAGGCTTAGGGATAGGACGACAAATCCGGCCCTGTGCGGTGTCCCTTTTGCTGGCCCTCTTACGGCAAGGGTTTCCGCGTTCGCCGATGATATCACAGTGTTTGTATC
>CAUZXS010003161.1:0-5000 GCA_963585895.1 Sepioteuthis lessoniana
CCCAGTCAGGAAATGGGGCTGAGTGAATAGAGTGGGTTGACGACGTCATGACTGGAAGAGATGTCGTGAGGATTTTGAAAAGAGAGATTAGTTGAGTTTCTACTGTTGAAGCGAGCGTCATGGTTTTTTTTATCTGAAAAGCAGATCAGTTTGGGTCTCTACCGGCAGAGATCTTAACACCACAAGATGCACCTTGCATGGATGGGGGTCCGTATAGTATGGTTAGCATAAGCTTTTATGATTCATGTTTCTCTCCTCGTATCACCAAGAACAGAAAGTAAAAAGGAATAAACTCGTTCGTACCGCCTGTATTTTTATTATCATTGTTTTTATTGATATCATTATGGCTATAGACCACACTGTCACTGTCACGTTTCACAGTCTTTTGAACTATCTGGCAAGACCATAGTATCTGTCCTTTTTTTATTCTATTAATATTTCTCAGTGGTTAGTTGGTACAGCAAAATACAGAATATGACAAGGTTTTTACGTTAATTAAAATTAAGCCAGTTCTTAGACTGAGAGATTCGTTTGTACTCGAGATTCCAGGCTATTTAAGCGTTTCATTTTTAAGGACATCTGCTTTACGGATTTACTATTTGTTAGTATGGTGAAATTCATGCTTCTTGCACAATTCGGAGTGGATCAGCTTCCGCACCCACTCGTGTCTGTTCTTGTATAATGCGATTAATTATTTCATCTCAATCACCAGTAAGTATCCACTTGCTATTCTCTTGGGTCTTAGCAATTTCTGCTTTGATATTAGTTCTATTGGAATTATTTTGTCCTCTTCTTTCTTCTTTTCTTCTTATATCGAGTAAGTCAAGTAAAGATGGCGACCTTAGTCGAGGGTGACCCGAAGGCTCCCTTTTCAATAGCTACTACACCATAGTGCCCTTGGTGTAATGGTTAATGCCCTAGGAAATGCACACGTGACGTCTACATTAAGTGTGTGATTGCGGTTTAAAGATTGAAAACAAATAAAACAGCGGCTACCCCGCCATACATACAGTATAAATTTTCTTCCATGAAGTCTCACCTTAAGATATGTGGATTAATAGTCCCAACTGAATTAATGGTATTAACATGAGAGGGAATATATATTTGCATGGAGGGGCCCGTGGTTATCGTCGTAGGAAACGGACACGGTGACACGAGTTCAAATCCTGGACGAGACTAATTGATTTCACACAGCACTAATACCTTTGGGAAAAGTATGAATCCAATTATTCTCCCTCCAGCTATGGGTAAATAGTAGGGCAGTCTTGGTTCTTCAGCTTTGCTTAGGCAACTAGTGTAGGAGAAGGAAAACTCTGAATTCAAGCCTGTTAAACTTCGCTTAAAAATTGACCTTGTGTCACATCCTGCCCGAGCGGATGGGTTGGTAAATATGACTACACCACGGTGTAGGGAAGGGCGCTACTTCATTCTCTTGACTGCTCCACTTTACCCTTGATAAGTACCTTATAATGCTCTGTGTTAAGCGAGGCGTTATCAAGTACCATTTTTTGAGTCTTTGGCATGACCTGACCTGGGATTGAACCCAGGTCTCCCGGACCATTGGTGAACACTACTCATTAGACCAATCTCTAAAGTGTAAAGCTTCCTGCATAGTCATCAATTTCCTTGTTTTATCATTCATATTACTAAATTATTTCCTTGTCCAGTGTAATTGGTGTCTTGAGTAGGTGACAAGGGAGACTGCCCAAGTATTTATTTCATGTTTTTTCATTTCTATTTCTTTGATGGCATCCGCTTTTAATACTTACAGGCATGTGCTTTGTAGTGAATCGGACAGTATGACAGAAATATTTGGAAAATTGGATAAATCAAACACTTAACTCAAATTTAGATATCTCGTTCGGACTTTATTTCATCTTAACGAATTTTCCTGATCTCCAAGATTTCTGATTTTTCTTGATAGGGCATTTGTATTCCTTTTGTGGTTCCGCTTTTCTATTTCATTACTGGATTACTCCTTGCAAGTATTTTTATTCCAGCGTTTAGTGATGGTCTTTCCAAGAGATAGCAGGTCTCCTTACGTCTCTTGAACTCTTTTCAATATTTTGGCCTATTTTAGCAATGCTGTATATTGGTTTGTTTTGGTTTAGTTTCTTTGTTTAATGACATATTGTTATGTAATAGCCGAGGGATTTCGGTTCATGCCTTTGAGTTTAGTTAGGCTGAGAACCTTTCGGCTCAGCACATGGGTTAGTTAGGTGCAACATTAGGGCAGGTGTTAACGCGGGCGGGCGCGCGCGGGCGGATAGAGGTGTCACTCAGATGTCATAATAGTCCGAGACGAAACGCGGTGACAGGGTGCGGGTGACGTCACGCACCAGAAGCGCGCGGAGGTTTGTGTGAGATTTGAAGAAAGTAAGAGTCGAGAATTAGACACCAAACGAGAAGGATCGACTTTTGGAGCTCGCAGACGCGAGGCGAACTTGCGCCCTATGGGGGCCGCACGCGATGGGGGCCAAATGAATAAGACAGCATAGAAGATTGTGTCTCTCCTCCTTATGTCGAAACCTTTAACTCAAGTTAATAAAAAGGTTTCGTACCTGAACAAGAAGTCGTTACGTGTTTCCGAATTCTGAGATTCCTATGTTCTTTATATGTTCTATTGTTATAAACATTATATGTCCATTTCGCACATAGCGTTTATTGTGAATATGAATATGGTACAATATCAACCTCTTATAGTGTTTCTAATGCCAAAGCCATTCTCCTAGAAGAACAGCTGTGGTACAATTTAACCCATAGCTGGAAGGACAAGGGCGTTCATAACTTCCCCAAGGGTACTTGGCCGAAGGTGAACGTACTAACGTGACTGGAGTACGAACTCGCTTTCTACGCTTCCGCAGTCCATCGCTTTAACCATTACACCTCGAGGACTGTATCTTGGATCGTCTCGGTTGGTCCATCTCTTCTAGTTCCATCACCAAGAATTTGTGGACGATTCCAACTGCATTTATAGTTATTCGTATCACCGTCACTTTTATGTTCCATAATGTTTTGCAGTTCTCTGGCAAGGTCTAAATATTTGTCTCTCTTTTCGATTTCTTTGCTTTTCACTCTGTGGTCCATTTGGTACGTGAAAAATTTACTATCCGATTGTTTCTATTATTATTATTATCATTATTGTTATTCACTCATTAGAGTTTTTCACATCAGCGTTAGCCGATGGTTTTTCACTGGAGTCTGAGTAACAGCAAGTCTCCTCAAGTCTCCAGGACTCTTCTTAGTATTCTGGTTGTTCTCAATAGTGCTGTCGTTTGGATAGTCTCCACTCGTCCGCCAATTTCTAGGTCCTCTAGTCCCTTTAGTAATCCCTTAGTTACTGTTTCAAACGCACCAATTACAATTGGTATAATTGTCACCTGCATGTTCCACAGTTTTTTTCAATTCCCTAGCAAGGTCGAGGTACTTATCCTTCTTTTCACATTCTCTCAGTTTTATTCTGTGGTCAGCCGGGACAGCAAAGTCGACTATTTTGCAAGTTATCTTTTTTTTTTTTTTGGTGATTATTATTAAGTCTGGTCTTCTGGTAGGGATTATGTGATCAGCTTGTATGTTAAAGTCCCATGGAGTTTATGCGTGGCATTTTCTAGGGCAGGTGCTGGGTTGTGCATATACCATTTGTTTGTATGGTCGAATTGAAATTTCTTACACATTTCCAAGTGAATCACCTGCTGACCCAGTCGTGTCTCGCCTTATACTCCTGCTGTGCTAATTTGCTGCATTCGCTTATTATATGATTGATAGGTCTAAAAAAACAAAAAACACAAAAACAAAAACAAAGACTAAAAATGTTTTATCAGGATAAGAAACTTTTTTTATCAAATAAGTTAAAATTATCTATTAAGTATTTTTACATTAATTAACCAAATACCAGTTTGCCCAGTCGACTGGGGCTCTAGAACACACCGACTGCAGAGGGTTAAGAACCCCCCCCCCCAACTCCCAACGATTGTCCTGGATATGACACTGAACAATCTGATGGTGAGGTTCTAGTAATGTTGGAGCTTTGGGGAATGTGGCGTACCCCTTTATTGCCATTGCTCCCAGTTCCACTCTGGCCCGGAGTGGTAGCATATGGCAGGGTCTTATCTATGGGTCAAATAGAACTAAAATATGTTCTTATGCTAAACTGAATTGTTTAAATTAGAACTGTTTATATGTATAAAAATGGATTTGGCTTGAATAACCTACAATGGTTGATGTGCTATAAAAACAAACCCAACCAAACGAAACCAAACGCCAGATTGAGAAAAACAGCTTAATCTATGGATGCCAATTTTAAATCTCTAAAAAAAAAGCTTTTGCCGGTATTTTTCTTTCATCTTTGGAAGATTAAGCTACGAAAACGAAAAAAGTCTTTTAAAAATACTATACGAACAATAGTTTACCTTATTTTACCGGGTTTTTTTAAACTTCAGAAATAAGCAGCTTCTTCCGACATCACACGACACAGGACTAAATATTGATAGAAAATCAGGTTCTAGTTCAGGGTACTCCAGTCGCGCTATTACGTTCACTTTCGGACAAATACCCTTGGGAAAGGTATGAACCCCCCTTATCCTCCCAGCTACGGGTTAAATAGTACCACTACTGTTCTTCTAGGAGAATAGCTTTGGTATTAAATAACCTACAAAGGTTGATATGCCATTAAACAAAGAAACCAAACCAATCTAGCTCAGGTAAATACCTTCAAATACCTGGGCTCCACAGTTGCCACAAACAACAGACTCGATGCAGAGCTTCATCTCCGAATGTCAAATGCTTCGAAAGCCTTTGGCTAACTGAAGAGGCGAGTCTGGCTTAACAGAGACATTTCCTTAACTAAACGTGCAGTGTAATGCGCCAGTTCTCTCAATCCTCCGGTACGAAAACCTGGACGGTATAAGCAGATACACACAGACTACATGTCTACATAATGTGTCACTTGCACAGGGTAGTAAATGTCAAAATGGTGGCAGCATGTTTCCCACAAGACCGTC
>CAUZXS010003161.1:10000-15000 GCA_963585895.1 Sepioteuthis lessoniana
AAACTGAATTGTTTGAAATGGAACTGTTTTTGACATTGAAACTCTAATTACACTAAACTGAATTGTTTAATGTAGGACTGTTTTGACATTTATACTAGGCTGAATTAGAACCGTTTGAATAAACTGAATCGCTTGAAATAGAAATGTTTTTGACAATTATACTGTGTACTCATGTTTTTGGGAATTGAACTGACTACTTGCATAAAAATGTATTTGACGTTAAATAACCTACAAAGGTGGATATGCCATAAAACCCAAACCACCAACCAACCAACCATCTATCTATCTATCTATCTGATATATATATATATATATATATATATATATATATATATATATATATGCATTGGCGCAAAACTGACAGTCACTAAGTGCAGATCACTATGTTTATATATATGTGCTTGTGTGTGTGCGTGTCGGGGTGGGGTGCACCCACGCGCGTGCGTGTGTGTATGTAAAATATATATATATTTGTACAGCACAGCAGTACTTAAAGGTTTTAAGATGGTCATTGGTGTTTATAAAGCCCTTTGTGTGAAAATCTTTTATTCATTAACGTTTAACGGGCATCTCACTTTATAAAAATCTAATATCACAAATATTTTCTTTTTGAAAGAAGCTCTGAATAAACAACATTACAAGTCGTCTCTTAATTCTCGTTTGGACTAGAATCTTCTCTGGGTTTTTTTTTTAATTTAAAAGTCCGTGTTTAAAGAGCTGGTAAAATGTCTATTTATTTTCAATGAAGTTTTATCTACTTTGTATGTAAAGTAAACATCATTTCTTTGAGATTTTTTTTTCCTCCTTTTTGAGTTTATCGGTCGATTTACAATGAATGCATCGTGCTAAACTGGACCTTGACTTCATGTCCATCTTTGAAAAAGGAGGATACTGTCTAAATACCTTACTAAACTGGACCCTTATTTATGCGTTATTTTATGCAGGGGTTTAAAGTAGGGGTTCGATTTACAACTAAGGCATCGTGCTAAAGTGGACCTTTAAAAAAAGGGGACAGTCTAAATACCTTACAAATTGGTCCCTTATTTATGTGTAATCTTATCCAAAGGCATAAAGTGGGGGATCGATTTACTATCAATGCATCATGCTAAACTGGACCTTGACTTTATGTCCATCTTTAAAAAAAGGGGACAGTCTAAATACCTTACAAAATTGAACCCTTATTTATGTGTAATTTTATGCAAGGGGATAAAGTGGGAGATCAATTTACTATCAATGCATCATGCTAAACTGGACCTTGACTTTATGTCCATCTTTAAAAAAAGAGGATACTTAATACCTTACTAGATTAGACCCTTATTTATGTGTAATTTTATGCAAGGGCATAAAGTGGGGGTTCGATTTACAAGGTGTATATAATGCTAAACTAGCCATCAGTATGTAAGAAGGTTGTTCATTACAATATAGATACCCGAACTAAACTGGACCCTTATTCGCGTATATTTTTATATAGAGAAATAAAGTGGGGGTTGATTTACAGTGTATATATTACGCTAAAATAGACCCTGATTTTATGTCTATCTGTATAGAGGAGTATAAATACCCTACTAAATTGGACCCTTATTCATGTATATTTTATGCAAGTGTTTAAAAGGGGGGTCGATTTACAACGTATACATTATGGTAAACCGCACCCTAACTTTATGTCCATCTGCATAAAAGCAGATGATCAATTTACCATTTAGATACCCAAACTAAACTGGACCCTAATTTGTGTATACTTTTATGCGGGGGGATAAAGTGGGGGTTCAATTAACAATGTATACACCATGGTAGGTCGAGCCCTGACTTTATGTCCATCTGTATAAAAGAGTAACCCAACTAAATTGAATCCATATTTGTGTTACTTTTTCTAAAGGTTCATAAAGTGGGGGTTCGATTTACAATGTTTACACAACGATAGGTCGAGCCCTGACTTTATGTCCATCCGTATAAAAGAGTAAACCAACTAAATTGAATCCATATTTGTGTTACTTTTTCTAAAGGTTCATAAAGTGGGGGTTCGATTTACAATGTTTACACAACGATAGGTCGAGCCCTGACTTTATGTCCATCTGTATAAAAGAGTAACCCAACTAAATTGAATCCATATTTGTGTTATTTTTTCTAAAGTGCATAAAGTGGGGGTTCGATTTACAATGTATACACCACGGTAGGTCGAGCCATGACTTTATGTCCAACTGTATAAAAGAGTAAACCAACTAAATTGAATCCATATTTGTGTTACTTTTTCTAAAGGTTCATAAAGTGGGGGTTCGATTTACAATGTTTACACAACGATAGGTCGAGCCCTGACTTTATGTCCATCTGTATAAAAGAGTAAACCAACTAAATTGAATCCATATTTGTGTTATTTTTTCTAAAGTGCATAAAGTGGGGGGTCGATTTACAATGTATACACCACGGTAGGTCGAACCCTGACTTTATGTCCAACTGTATAAAAGACTAACCCAACTAAATTGAATCCATGTTTGACATTATAATATTTACCAACCCCTCCGCTTGGGCAGGATATGACACAAGGTCAATTTTTAAGCGGAGTTTAACATGTTTGAATTCAGAGTTTTCCTTCTCCTAGACTAGTTGCCTCGCTAAGGGCCCTGACATTATATCAATCTTTTTAAAAGAGGAAGTTTAATTTACACACGAAACTGGACCCTTATTTGTGTATATTTTTATACTGGTGCATAAAGCGAGGGTTCGATTTACAATGTACTTGTAATGTTAAACTAGACCCTGATTTTACGCCCATCTTTATAAAAGAAGATGTTCAATTTACAAGTTTAGTCTGGCAAAAGGCCATGGATACCATATCCTGGAAAATAGGCAGCGGTAAGCAATTAATACTCTTACGACCTTGCTGGTTGAATAAAAGATAATTAATTACCTTTAATTATAGATTAAATTAAATGCATCATATGATCTCTAAAATGTCAGCTGAATTTTTCTCATTGTTTGCGCTTGCCATTATTAACTTCTGAGAATAACTTTCCAAAGAAAATGTTTATATCATCTTTCAAGAATAAAGATAATAAGGAATTAAACTGAAACAGAATTTAGAAAAAAAAAAAAAAAAAAAGATAAAAGATTTTCACTGAGCTAAAAAATATCGAAAAATTCTCTGCCCTAATGATCCGTTTTCTCTTTCATCAAATTAGCCGCAGCGAAACGCTTGGCGTACTTGCTTACTGTAGTCTTTGCCTTAATTTTCTCCATATTCCGTCAAGAAGTATTGCATAATTTCATTTTGGAAGGAGATTAATTTTACGAATCAGAAGTACAGATTTTCAAAAGGGAATGTCAGCCAACGAGTTTCAAGTGTTCAGTAGAGTAAGTATAAATAATTCACCTTGTTTCGCAATATATATATATATATATATATATATATATATATATATATATATATATTAATCTTTATATCAACGCTATAATTCTGTTGGAGTGAAAAAAAACCGAGATTGTACAATTTGCAAATTCTACAAAATGATATCTGGGAAAAAAACTGAAAAAAAAATTAAAAAATAATCAAAATTGAAAATAATCAAGTAACACCTATGTCTAAGTTAAAAGTAAAGTTGGCGACCGTCGCTGAAGGTGACCCAAAGGTTCCCTTTTCAGTAGCTACTACACCGATGGGAGGGCGCTACTCCTTTCCTTGGATTGCTCCTTTTTACCCTTGATCCTTACCTTAAAATGCTGAGTGTTAAGCAAGGCGGCATCAAGTACCATTTTTTAAGTCTTTGATATGACTCGACCTGGGATTGAACCCCGGTCTCCCGGTAGTCAAAAAAAACCCCACCGACAGGAATACCTCAAAAACGTAATAAAGTGTACAATATATGAGATAGAGCTAATATTATGATTTCTACATGACCAAGAACGAGTCTACCTAGGTTTCACCAAAAACAGCTCATCAGGATCGCATTGGACCAGTGCGATCCTGAAGAGCCGTTTAGGTGAAACTTAGGTTGACTCGCTCTTGGCCATATAGGAATTATTTTCATTATATATTTATATACATATTAGGGTAACGTAGACATTGAGTTAACTGATTTTGGCAAACGTCAAATTCTCGGCAATACGATATATATATATATATATATATATATATATACTCACACACATAGGGAGGGACGTCTTCCTAATTCTACTTAATTTTTATGTATAATAGAATACATCAGCTCTTGGTGTGATGATTATCGTCATAGGAAATGGACAGAGTGACCCAAGTTCAAATCTTGAACGAGGTTGTTTGTATTTCCCATAAAGAAAGGTTTGCACCGAGCTCTCTTCCTTCCAACTCTGGGTAAATAGTCGGGCAGACTATGTGATTTGATTTTGGTATGGTAACCGGTCTAGGAGAAGGAAAACTCTGAATTTTAACCTGTTTGACTCCACTTAAAAAATTGACTTTGTATATATATATATATATATGTGTGTGTGTGTGTGTGTCTCTTCTAGCCGGAAACGAGGTAAAAATGTCAACATAATAGCCGAATCACCATTGTAATAACTCTATTTGATGGTGGTCATAACGACTAGAAATAAATTTATTACTGAAAAGCTAAATTGAATTTTTTTGGTCAAATTTATAAAAAAGAATGTTTTCGCTCAGCAGGTTATTTTCAGTATATAAAATTATTTATAAACCCGATAGCAGTCGTCATTGGGTGCTCAACAGAAATTCCAATCAACCTTTGATTACGACAAAATAAGTCTTAACTCTGGACTGTTTTCATTGGATTATACACAATTATATATATATATATATACACACACACACACACACACACACATACATATATATATATATATATATATACAATGTTTCAGTGTGTGTGTTGACCTAACTATTTTGCCGTGAACTGAATGCGATATATAAGGTCAATTTTCCTTCTACAGTACGGGTCGCCACAGTAAGATTAAACAGCTCACTCTGCCCTACTATTTTCTTATAGCTGAAAGGGGAATTAGTTATATTC